>JAVSBV010044245.1:0-11147 GCA_033117975.1 Parotocinclus spilosoma
TGGAGAAAGGCTCACTTCACTACTCTATAGTACCAACAAGAAATATAGAATTACAAATCACACTGCATATTTATACAGCCTCCAACTCAGGAAATACTAAAATATGAAGATACACTTCAGTTATGAGATTCTGATTTACCTCAGAGCCTGACTGTGATTCAGAGTCACAATCAGAGGTGTAGAAAGTGTCCTCCTTCATCCATTGGTGGGAGACCACATGACCGTCCGCTTGAACTCTGAGGTAATTGTGTGTCACCTCATGAAAGGTTTGCTGTGAATTAAACACAATTAACATTGTAGATACAATTCCAGATGTGAAAATCACTACTTACATCACATCTTGTATTAAAAATTTACCACACAGTCCTCAAGTGGGACGTTTATACAGGTCTCCAGTCGATGGCAGGAAATCACCTCCGTCACCTTCCCATGAATGCGCTTAAGAGGAAAAATAAGATAAATATTTAGTTACTCTAATTCCCAGAACCTATGATGTGATGCCACTATAAATAATCACTTACCTGGATTCCAGTGCAGGAGATCTCCTTGCTGGTGTAATATGTGAATCCCTGTAAATAATATTCATCTTAAACTCAAGGATTACATGTACATTTTAGTCATATTTTTATCTAATAATAATTAATGTCAATTATCTTCATCATTAATGAAACCTGTTATTACCAGGTGATTCACACGGCAGGTCTCTGTAATGCTGAAAAAACACAGCTGCACCTCAGAACATCTGCTCAGGCCCAGGAAGAACCTCCCCTTCTTTATAGACTAAAAACAGAGACATGAACTCAGAAATTACTACATGCATGTACAGTATGTGAGAGGACTGTTTGTATTTTTGCTGTTTTTCGGATTGAGGTAAGAATACCTCAGACTTGGAGCTGTAGGATTCACCTGACAGGCACTGGAAGATGCAGGTGGTACTGCTCAATTCTCCAGCCATGCTGAGCTGTATGATCCAGCAAAAAAAGATCCTTATTCTTAGTAATGTGATTTAATATTAATAAATGTAACAATCTGTAATCAGCATATTAAATCATATTAAGCATACTTTACTGAATTAAAGGAAAAATACCAGAATGAGGGCTGATTCCTCTGGGAGGAGTTGCAGCTGGAGGTTTGTCTCAGTGACCTTAATACAAAACACACAATTAGAAATGAACAAACTGTGTGTTTCAGCTCAAGTATACATTCTAATTTAAGATGATGCATACCTGGAGAACACCAGGTTCATTATCAGGCTCCTCAAACACAATGATGGGATCTGTGAGAAATGTGCATAATTCAGAATTATTCTTATGATATTTGTATTTAAAACCTGAATGGGACATAAATAATATTTTTTACATGATGACAAATCCTGTGACTGTGGATCATGTTATTGTAAGCACTTGTTTCTATATAAACATTTAATGAACACCGTTCTATATAACGTCTTAAAATCCCACTTCTAGCTTCTCTTTATTATATCTGAACTTAAACATAAAGCCATATATAATAAATGTGCTTGACAGTCACACTTTTAAAACTACTCTCCCAGCAGTGAACACATGATCACAAGAGCGCATCATGCTACCATGTGCTGCGGCCTGAGGAAGCTCGGGCGGCGGGTGGCTTCTCCTCCGCAGGCGGAGGTAAACAACGCAACCCGCCGAGCTTAAAAGCAGCAGACCGGCGGCGCAAACCACCGTCCGTACTGTCCGGTCACTTAATCCGGACAGGAAGTTTCTCACCTCCATGTTTTCGTTGTAGAAAAGAAAGTTTTTCAGGAGCGCAGTGAAACACAGCCGATCACGAGCGATGCAAATCACGAACTGAGCGTCGACGCGCTGCTCTGCTGTCACCATGGAGACCATCAGCCAATCACAGCAGCTTTATTCAAGCAGTACAGGTGTACATGTAATTTCGTTGAAAAATAAATCGTTTGTATACTTAAAATTACTTAAAATGTAAAAAAAAAAAAAGCTTTCATATATAAATAAACAATACATATAATGAATAATAAGTATTTTATAGAAGTTATGACAGTGTTTAAGAGGTAATACTGCATGTGTTCATAATAAATAACTTTTATTTTTTTGTGGGTTCAACACACAAGATTTCTTATGTTACTTAAAAAGTTTTAAAATCGTTTTATATAAATATATTATACAGATATATTTAACATTTTTTAAGTTCTTATTGAAATAATTATATTGGTGGAACAACATTCAGGAGCAGGGTGGGAAGTTTGTCCTCCTCCCAATTTCCACCCTTTGATCCATGTTATCCCAACATGATTTATTTTTACCAAGCTGTAAAGACATTTTCAACACGATTATATCTGTCCTATTGTAAATAGTATTAATTGTTTATTCACCCACTAATTGTATATTCTCTCTCACCTATAACCATACAAACTGCTTCACATTTACTCTCTAAGTCTCTGTTTTTATCTGGGTGATCTCCCATGTTGTTCCTCATACTGTTTATCAGTGCATTATTGGTCAAACATCATAATCAGTCATTTTAATAACTCATTAATCACTGTGTTTTTAGTTGTAACATGGTTTTCATGTAATAATGCATTTTTTTATTCATAGACTTTGTGATTATGGTAATGTCTGGTCAACATCCATTTTGGTCAACTACCTGTTTCACAGAAAGTAATGGAGACATTAAATGGCACATATCCATATTAATTGGTGATTTTTTATGTTACTTACATAATAAGGAAATAGTTTATATTTAAGCTTTATCAGGTTTATTTTTTGATCTAGCAGCAAAAGGGTTATGAGACAGTCAGAATGTAAATCCAAACTCAGGGTAGAGGTCAAACTAGATCGATTTCAGGATGCTGATAACACAGGTCTACATCAGATTTGCTGACTACAAGATAAAATGTAATGCAAAAATCACGTTTCCTGCAGTCACATCCTTTTTTTTGCTACAATGTCTACACATAAACATTTACAGCAATTATGTAACATTAATATTTACATATGATTAATAGACAAAAATATTATGATTTTAAAGTAAAACAAGCTCAATGGGAAGACTGCTTTTTAAACAATGTAAAACTGCTGATTTTAGCATTTTATCAGTATATAATCAGTGTAAAATCTGACTACAGCTTTCAATCGTACAAGAGACCTAGAAGTTGCAGCAAATTTACCTCTGTTAAATCTGTTTTTGTTGAGTATTTTCTATAAAACTTCAACAGTTTTGGACAGTTCCAAAATGATCCTGATATATTTTATTACATTTGTGGTTGTTTAAACAAAGGACAAAAATATCTTACTTTGTAGGAAAAGCTTACCATGCATCTTTTGGTGTTTAAGGTAATGACCAAGTCAAACTTTGGGCACCACATAAAATGTGCAGGACATGTCCTGAAAGCCTGCATAGGATAGGAGAATCCGGTGATTATGTTACTCTGTTCAGGTGCACCACATTCACATGTAGAACTGTCCGACAGAACCCAGTCCTTCAGAGACAACATGAAGAGGCCGACCCCAGTGTGTAGACAAAGTCCAGCACATGGCATGGCAGATCTTCTCCTTTTACGTCTTCTTCTGGGTGCCTGATGTATTGTTGGATGTTGGAGGGCCCAGCCACCTCTGACATCAGTTTCCAGGAGGTTTCCAGCCAGGCATCCATGGACAAGTATTCAGGGATAGACTGTAGCATCTGTGGTGTTTGTTGTAGGGACGGTAAAACATGAGCCTGCCCAGTGGTGCTGGGGTTATTTTGGCTTTGTGCATGATGTGCCAGTCATACTTCTAGGCTTTTCCTGTCAGAGTGTAGCTGCATCCTGTTGGAGACTGGCCTGGGAGATTCCAGCAAGGACTGGCAGGAAGGAAACAGGAATGGATTTCAGAGTGAGCCTTGGTATTACCTTGGCCTTCACTTCATTCAGGTGTTGCTTATAGGACAAGGCCTGGCTCAAGCAAACACCAAGGTGTAAAGGTTAGTCGTGTCAGTGTTGGGTTGATGGGTTGGAGTGATGGAAGAAGAATACTATTGAATAAAGAGATGTGTTTATACGCATGTAGTGTCCTAACACACTTAAACAAGAGTGTCTTCTGAAAGAGTAGACGAGACGCTAGCCAAGCTAGAAGGGGCCAGATTCTTCATAAAGCTAGATGCGATATCAGGTTTCTGGGGGGTGTCATTTCGAAAAAGAGTGCCAAGCTTATCTGAACAGCATAACTGAGAGTTTGCCAGCCACAATGGCAGAGCTGGAAGAAATGAAGCACACACAGTCATCTGTTAACACTTGCAAACGTCTCAGTCATTAGATTGCAAATGGGTGGCCTTCCCACAGAAGAGACGTGTCCGAGTCGCTTCTGCTCTACTGGCCAGACAGATCAACCTTGCAGTCTGGTGGTCTGGAATCACATCTGCAGTAAAGCAGATGGTCGTACGATGTAAGATCTGTGCTCATGAAGCTCAAGCACCAGTTGAACCCCTGCTTGTAACTGACCTCCCAAACAGACCCTGGCAGAGAGTTGTGCTGAACTTTAACACTGAAGGAATGAGAACTATCTAATCTTGATTGAGTATTTCTTGCGTTACATCGAGGTTTGTACATTGCTGGGAAGTACAACTGCAAAACAGACTATTTTACGATTTAAACCTGTGTTGTGCAGGTATGGGTGCCCAGATGTGTTAGTCACAGACAATGGCCTGCAGTTTTCCTGCCAAGAATTATCAGAGTTCGCTCAAGAGTATGACTTCAGTCATAACGAGCAGTCCCCATTATCCACATAGCAATGGGGAGGCAGAACTATTAAGTCACTCCCAGACAAGGAAGGAGACTTCTACAAGGCCATACTAGCTTACAGGACCATTGCATTAACACATAGAAGCTCCCCAGCATAACTAATGACAGGGAGGAGAATTAAAACATCAGTTCCGGTGTCCCCAGAGCAGTTGTAACCTCAGTAGCCTGATCTCTGAACATTAAGAGAAAAGGACAGGGTGCTGAAACAGCAGCAGTAACATACCTACAACCGGAGACACCGCACTCAAACCTTACCACCTCTTCAACCAGCAGGAGTGGATCAGACCTACATACACCAAAGGTACAGTTGTGGACCTTGTATCTGCACCTTGCTCATCTGAAGTGGAAACCCTAGAAGGAGGATGGCTGCGACACAATCATTCACACCTCAGAGAAATACCAGTACCCCCAAATTCAGCTCAGGTGACAGGTGGGATGACAGTAACTAGATCAGGGAGATTGTGTGAAGCTCATGAAAGACTGGACCTTTAAACACAGTACCTATGATGGAGGACAGAGAGGCAAAATAAAGATGACAATGGAGTCATAATGCTCTTAGTAAAAAAATTGAAACGTTTATTTTAAAAAAATCAGGTTCAGTGTTATTTCCAGTGAGTAAATTTAAAGTGATAATCAATACGAGTTGAATGTATACTGTGAACTGAACTGTGAAAATGGTACGTGTTTATCTAAAAGGGGGAGATGTAGAGGTTAGTCATGACCACTAAGTGGCAGTGTTGGATAAGAGATGGGTTGGAGTGATAAAAGTAAAAAGAAGATTGAATAAAAAGATATGTTTGTATCACATCGTGTCCTTAAACATAAACTTGATTAAATTATTGTAGAGCAACACGATACACAAGGTACTTGAGGGCTTGATGGAACTCTAAGCGGTTGTTGCCAGTTCCCTTGTTGCTTCCTGATTATTGAGGTGGTATGTATGCTGCAGAAACTGCCTTTTTTATTATTATTATTTATTATTAAGTATTTGCAAAGAGTTTGTACAAACATCTCGTAGAGGTACAATGAACAATACATAAAAAAACGGAAGAACAGGGAACCAAGACAAGGAGCAGGAAATCAAAACAAAAGAAATCCAGACACATCAAGATAAACTTTTTTTCGCACACTCAGAATTGAGACATTTCAGTGAGGAGAAATACAGCCTTAAAATCATTTTAGGAAAATGCAAAACAAGGGACAGAGTCTCTCCACTTACAACAATGTATGTGATATTTAGCAAGCAAGAAGACAATATTCACAACATCAGATATCTTGTTCTCAAGATCACAAAAAAAGTACAAGACATGGTTAATGCTGAAATCAGGAATGTTCACTATTTTAAGAGACAGACAATTTTAATATCACTCCTAAATTTTTTGTGAGTGGGACAAGCGAAAAATAGGTGTTCTACGGATTCTACAGGATTGTCACAAAAAGAACAACCTTCCCTGTCAAATGTAAAACGTTTGTGTAGGAATTCGTTCACCGGGTAAATTTTGTGACAAATTTTAAAATTAGTTTCCTTGACCTTCGGTGATACAGACCATATCAAATATTTAGAGTTGGCTTTAGTTACTGTTAATGAATCTACCATTGCTGAGAACCTTCTATTATAATCATTAAAGAGTTTGGATTTAAAGGCAGATGTGAGAAAATGATTGTAGCATTTTACGTCTTTTAAGCTGCAGTTTTCTATTTTCAATTTGGGAAGATTTGAAGTAACAGAGTATAACAGGGTGTTTTGGATAAGATGGATTAGAGCATCAGGAATGGCTTTGCACATTTTCAAATAATCACTGTGATTACAAACCAAATTATATTTATCCATAAAATCTTTGTGATCTAACAGACAACCAGTACCGTCCATTAAGTCAGTTACCCACAAAATACCTTTCTCATACCATTCAGATTTAAACACTGATTTCCGGTTGACAAGTATTGTTCTGTTATTCCACAGCAAAGATCCATGTGGGGTAAAGCTGTGAGAGAAAATCATTGTCCAGTAGTGAAAAACCTGTTCATGGAATTTAGATACCTTAATAGGAATCTAATTAATTTCAAAATCACAACGGAGTAAAAAGTCCACACCACCCAGATTTTTAAATAAGGCTCTAGGAATTAGAAACCACATTGAGTTAGGGAGTGACAGGAGGGATTTCAACCAGTTGACTTTAAAGGAACCAATTAGTGCTTCAAAATCTAAAGCTTTGATACCACCCTACTTATAGTCCTTAATTAGCTCCGATCTCTTTAGATAGTGAGTTTTATTCCTCCAGAGAAAATGAAAAATTATTAAATTTGCCTTTTGAATAGTTTGTTTGAAAGTAAATCCCACCTGGCATGGATAGATCAATTTAGACACTCCCTCTGCTTTAGAAAGCAGAACACGACCAAAAATCGTAAGATTTAAACCGAGAGATTTCTTCATAACAATTAACCTGTCATTAATATTGGTCTCTTCTCTCCTAATAGGGTTCTTTGTAATTGTAATACCCAGGCATTTCACCTCAGACTTAACTGAAATGGAGGCAATAGAGTCCTCAGAGCAAGAATGGATTGGGAGGAGATCACATTTCTTAATGTTGAGAACCAGACCAGAAGCCCCAGAAAAAGATGAGACAGATTTTAAAGCCACGTCCACCATGGTTTTATTCTTCAAAAAAATAGCAGTATCATCGGTGAACTGACTTATTTTGAATTCCTTGCCCAAAATGTTGATACCGTGTAACTCTGGATTTTTGTAAATTAACAGAGTAAGCATTTGAGTTGCCAAGATGAATAATTTAGGTGAAATCGGACATCCTTGATGAATGCCTCTTGACAAGTTGAAGCTAGAGGTCATTCCAAGGGATACTGAGCTACTTATGTCTGAATAAAGCATCTCGAATATATTACCAAATTTTTCCCCAAAGCCCAAACGCTTTAAGGTTTCTGCAATAAAACAATGCTCCAACGAATCAAAAGCCTTATAAAAATCAAGGAATAAAATAAAACTGTCACTATCAATAAATTGCCTATAGTCCAACATGTCGAGAATCAATCTGGTATGATAATGTATATTCCTTCCTTTCATAAAAGCCGATTGGCATACACTAATTACAGAGGCTAAACCTTTATTTAAGGGATTTGCAAACGTAAGCAATTTGTAATCTGTTCATAATAGAGTAATGGGTCTCCAATTTTCAAGGGACAAAGGGTGTTTGTTTACCTTAGGGATCAGGGTGATGAGCCCTCGCTTCATAGTGAGAGAGAGCAATTTATTAGAGATACATTCCAAAAGGGCATCAAATAACAACAAACGTATATCTTGCCAAAAGAACAAATAAAATTCAACTGTTAGACCATGAAGGCCTGGTGATTTGCCCTTGGCCATTTGCAGGATGCTCTAGCTAACTCGTCGGCTGTCAAATAATTTTACATATCTTTTTTAAAATCACTGTCAACTGTTACAATGGATTCATCGATTTCCTCAAAAAACGTCTGACACAGATTTGGAAAAACTGGAACTATATAATTCACTATAAAAGGCTCTTATCGTTTTGTTTATTAGTTAAGAGTCTTCAGTAACTTTACCATTAACATTTAATTTTTTAATTTTCTTTTTGGATTGTCTATGTTTCTCAAGACCAAAAAAAATAGGAGAAATTTTTTTTCACCCTTCTCCATCCATCGAGCCCTAGAGCGAATAAAGGTTCCCCAAGCCTTTTACCAAAAAAGGTTGAGATTTGAGATCTTCCAGTTGGCTTCTCTCCTCAGATGATAATACAGGTTTTGCACATAAAGTATTTATATCATTTATGACCTGTTATTGTTTGTCTCTTGACTGATTAGCAGCGTATTTACCTATTCTGATTGCTACAGTTCTTATGCTAAATTTAAACCACTCCAATTTGTTTAAGGATGAAGTTTCCATCAGTGAAATTTGTCCAATGAGATTCCTAACTTCTCGACAAAAGTATTAATTTAACAAAAGTGAAGTCACAAACTGAATTAAGGGGTAAATTACAATTATTTACTGAGAGAAGTAATGAAACTTCCCAGTGATCAGTTAAAGGAGAAGCTGAAATTTCACACCTAATAACCCTATCTAACATGTTTTGGGGGATTAACCAGTAGTCTAGTCTTGAACACTGACCATTATTAGAAGCATTAAACCAGGTGTTTTGTCTGTCATTTGGGTTTCTTGTCCTCCAACGGTTTGTTACATTTAAGTTGGAGACCAAGTAAGAGAAATTATCATCAAAGAGATTATACTGCCCTCTAGAGGGAAGACAGTCAACTGAGCTGTCTGGAGCTACATTAAAATCACCTCCTATAATAACCATATCTGTCAAGTATTTTATCTTCCAGTTTTTTATCTTATCACAAAGATCTGTGTCAAAAATATTGTTGCTTGCTTTGTTGTTAAACCCATACACACAAACTGAAATGAATTTTCAATCTCCACTTCTACCATTAACCAATGACCATTTGTGTCACCCAAGTGCTCTAAAATGGATCCTGGAAATTTGAAAAACAAAATCAACACCCAAGCTGAATGAGATGTGCCATGACTAAAATAAGTTGGATCACCCCACTGGGATTTCCAAAACTGAACATCTTCACTTAATTAGTGTGTTTCTTGCAAGAAAAAACAGTTAGTATTTTGTTCCTTACAATAAAGAAAAATAGCCTTCTGTTTAATGTTATTTCTTTGTCCCCTGGTATTTAGTATTAATAAGGAAAATATAAACTAAACCAAAAGTATATTCACCAACAGATGGCGATCAGATAAGAATCTTCTATTCTCAATCAGTGCGTAGCCTTCTTTTAGGTAAGATCGCTTCCCCATGCTCCTGGCTTCCTGAACCAGTGGCCAAAGTTTGTTTCGGGCAAGTCTGTCCTCCTTGGAAAAGTCTTCCTTGAAGCAGATGTGTAGATCCTTGCAGACTTTTGCATTTTTAGACTTTAATCAGACTTCCCGAACAGTACGCATACCGAACTGTATGATAACAGCTCTAGGAACGTTGACAGAAGAGGCGGCGCTGGCTTTCTTCCCCAATCTGTGAACGCTGTCCACTGTGTCACGTAACCGGTCCATCGACACCGGGATAACCCTTGTGAGAATCCCGATAATCGTCTCCCATATGTTCTCGCCCTCCTTTTCAGGTAAACCAATCACTCTCAGGTTCCACCGTCTTTTATACCGAGCATGTTCTGCACAGAAACTTTTCAAGTTCGCGTTTTCGATCTAAAGTAGATTTATTTTAGGCTGAAGCTCGAAAATGTCCTTCTTGTTAACATTTATAGCCACAGTATTTGCTTCGATGTGCTTTTCCATACCTTTTAAGAAGTCAGTCTGAACGTCCATCTTTTGGTTTAGCTGCTGAATCGCATGTAAGATGGCCGCAATTGAATCTGACTCGTGTTCGGTTTCAAGTGTCTTCATCCTCTTACTATTTTCTTTTTAATTGGAGTTTGGTCACGGTTCACTTTTTGATCTTTACATGTAGACGTGTTTGGTTCAGGATTAGAAGTAGCAGCACCTACCGGTACTTCATAGTCTTCTGAAGTATCCTCGCTACAACCCTCCCGAAGAGCCGACAGGCTGTACTCGTGGTCAGACATGGTAGCCAATATGTTTCTATCCAATGTTGTCAAGTAGAGAAATTACTCAAACTTCTCTGATGACAATACAACAACAGGAAGGTTCGACACAGGGCTACTGCTTAAAAAAATAAACGTGTAAATATCTTGGCCAAAGTAATATAAATATATATATATATATATATATATATATATATATATATATATATATGTTCATCGGAGCCTGCTAACACACCCTCCTCTCAATCCGCCATCTTGGGACCTCCTGCAGACACTGCCTTGACCACGGTGAGCTGAAGGTTCCACTTTTGTAGAAAGTCTGCCAGGATGCTGCCACATCAGCATCACACACCAATAACAAAAGTTTCCAAAAATCCACAAAATTGATGGCAAACTCACAAAGAAAGTCTTTTAAGGATATTTTATTGAAGCTCAATTCCAATCAGCAAGGTGCACTCCAGAGTGAAAAGAAATAATCCAACAAGAAAGCAAACTATTACTCAAAACTAGACCTCCTCTACTCCCTTCTCTCCACTCTAACTCTTGCTACCAACTAACCAACCCAACTACCTAACTACCACCTCCAAACACCTCCTCCTGCTCCTTTTCATATGTCATACAATATAATAAAACCAGTGTTGTGCGTGAACGAGTTCAAAAGAACGCGTTCATTGAACACGCTCATTTTTTCGTGAACGTTGAAATGAACGCAACACATTTTTTAATAAAGAACTTGAACGTGAATTAGTTCACATTATGTGTCATGAACGGCAGACATCAC
>JAVSBV010044275.1:0-11147 GCA_033117975.1 Parotocinclus spilosoma
AGAATGGACATAACTGCCTAAAAATAGGTGTGCCAAGCTTGTGGCATTATATTCAAAAAGACTTGAGGCTGTAGTTGTAAGGGAAAAAGTGAAGTGCTGCGAATACTTTCCGGATGCACTGTAGCAGTGCGCAAACAGTATGTTAATGTTTAGCTTTGTTGTGACAATAGCCCCAATCAGCAGTCATCATCCCAACCATCACCCAAGCCATCGCAGAAGCCCTATTGTAAATTTGAGCAATTTTTCTGTATTTTAGCCTTAATTTAAAGATGTATAGCCGGGAGTATTTTTAAAGTAAATAATTTGTAATTTATATAACAATGTCTATTGAGCACCTGGATAAAGACTATTAATTCAATGTGTTGCATTAAATAAATACTGACCATGGGGTTGTTGTGACCGCATATGGGAATGTTAAAATCCAGAATTTCTTTGGGTGGGCAGCACCCATCCCTAACAGACCTGTAACCATAGCACTGAATCACAGTGGACATACGGCTCCAGAACTACACAATTGTCTGAGATATGGATACAACTAATCAGGAATGGCCATATAGTGTTTTCCATAGAATAATGGGAGGGAGTGAAGTTAAGTCAAGACAGTTTTATTTTAAAACAGAGCATTGTTTAACCTTAGATTTACAATCTTGTAAGTCCACAGCTCCAGTGAACAGGCCTGCGGCAACAGTGACAAGGGAATACTTCTTTATGTGATGATTTGGGAGGATCCAGACTCAAAAGGTGGGCCTGACCTCATTGGGCAGCCTAGATGTCCTATCTCAGATTAATTAAATGGCATTTTGTTAAACAATACACAATACACAAATGCAAATTGACAACATACAATAAAGGATGTAATCAAGTGTCTGTGCATTATTTAGTCCAGTATAACTGCAGCCACTAAAAGTTTCATGTCGTCTGGAAGTCTAGTGTTGGTGGTGTGGAAACCTCACGCATGAGTTTAGAAGTACAGAAGTTAGAGAAATAACTGGTTCAACTCTGGTTCTGCCCTCAAGCTTAGGCAAGAATTCATAAGCCCATGCCATAGAGAAATAAAAAGTAGCACAGCATTATAAACCCATACCTTGTCCCCACACCTTGGCACCGGCACCGAATAAAAGAATGAAGAATTGTTTAATAGGGATTTACATAATTCTCCAACTACAGGAGGAATCTCTGTGCATAAAGCTCTTAAAGGGCACAAGCCTAACCTGAAGATCTGTGATCTCCGATCCCTCTGATGGTACTGCATCAAGAATCATCAATAGCTGATGAATAACCACATGAATAACCATTAAAACAAAAAAGGTTTTTTTGTTTTGCTTTGCCTAAAAATAAAGACAAGATCTTTAATGTTCAAACGGATAAACTTGCTTTTGCAAATATTTACTCATTTTGAATTTGATTCTGCATGTGTTACAACAGCTTGGCTTCACAGTAAAAGGGTGTGGGTACTAGACTGGCCTGCAGTCCAAACCTGTCTCCCATTGAAAATGTATGGTGCATTATGAAGTGCAAAATACAACGGAGACCCCGGATTGTCAAGAAAGAATGGGAAAGAATTCCATCTACAAAGCTTCAACTATTAGTGTCATTAGTTCTCAAACACTTATTGATTGTTATTAAATTGATTGATTATTTAATTGATTGTTATGTAACACAGTGGTAAACATACTCCTGTCTCAACTTTTTTGGAACGTGTTGCAAGTATTATATTCAAAATAAGTAAATATTTGCAAAGGTTAATCCGTTTGAAAATTAAATAGCTTGTCTTGTAGTGTTTTCAAATAGGTTGAAAAGATTTTTCAAATTATCGAATTCATTTGCAAATCATCGTATATTTTATTCATGATTTACACAACCCTACGTTCCCATAGTGTGTGAATGAGTGTGTGCGTGTATGGTGGATCGGTGCTCTGCCCGCGGCTGGGCAACGGCTCTACAGCGACATCCCGTATCGCAGGCTGAGACAGATTATTTTGTGTTAAAAAGCCTTGTGGTGTTGTCATTAAGTATCATCACTAGAGGGCGGTATTGGAGTTTTAAAGAAATCTCAGCACCAGCGAGATGGACAGTCTTTTATTTTACCGTATTCGACACGTGCTATTACTTCTCCTTTTAAAATAGTCGATATTCAGTCTTCGGAATTGAACATAGTTACCTAAAATATATTTTGAAGAATTATTTACAATAAATTTACAATTAAAAAAATGTAAGTTATTAAAATACATTTTTGATTTATTTTAAATTGATTCACTCCTTCAGTGATAGTTTGGAGCTGGGGCCTAACTGGCAATAAAGGTGGAGAACTAACCCCAGGCAAGGGGCTAGTCAGTTATGTGTGAACACACACACACACACACACACACACATAAAATCACTCCTTATGAAATGCTTTATAGACGCCACCTGACCTAACGCATGTCTTTTGAAGGAGAAGCCAACACGTACACAGGGAGAACATACAAACCCCAGCCTCGGGTAGCACTAATCACCGCACCACTGCCCATTGCTTAAATGTTAAATGTGTCCCAAAGTACAAATTTTCTTTTTAAATAAAGTAAATGTTTTTGCGTATTCAAATGATATTGTTTTTTTCTTTGTGTAAACTCTTAATGTGTTTGCTATGTTTATTATCTGAGGTTATTTTTGTTGTTGTTTTTATTATATATGTGCAAAATTGACTAAAATGGTCTACCAAGACAGTCAATACCAGGACAATATTATTAGAGAAGTATGATATATAGTTTTCAACTTGTGGAACCACTTCAATAGAAATGTCCATATAAGGTTAATGTTTATATGAAAACAGTAATTGTGCATATTATTTAGTACAGACAATACAACATTTTGGTGAGCCTATATCTCTTGAATGCCCCTTATAAGGAAATTCCAACCAACAACAATGAAAGACTTAGATAGTGTTGTTTGTTATTGTTTGGTGTTTAACTGCTTGTTTGTTCTTGTGTGTGTGTGTGTGTGTGTGTGTGTGTGTGCCTGCACCCATGATAGTTTGTTTGTTTGTTTAGACGCGTGCTGTGCTTTGACAGTTCCTCTGTAGGATACCTCCTACCCTCCCTCACCCTCTGGTGTAGAATAATTCCATGAGATTACCATGAGATTATCATAACATTACCATCTCATTACCACACAGCGCCTGGTGATGATCTTTGCTGATGCAGTATTAGACAAAGTCTTTCTTTTATTCTCCTTACTTCCAAACTTATGTCACTCTTTACCACTTTAGACACTGAGAACATTGGTTTTACAGGTAGTCAACACATGCTTTCCTACATAATGTCTATGTATGTCACTGTATCCAGTAATAATAAAGGCACCAATCATGAATATAATTCACATAACACATTAAATTATATAAGACGAACTCTCAGATGTTGATATTGTACATATTGGCAAATTTACATTGAATAATAGCTTATAAGCATTTTGGTTGTTCTGATGACGTGCTTCCTTTGATTGACACCATCAAATAAAATACAATTTGAGGATGGAAAAAGTACACAAAATCAAATCTGTACATGGATGCTCTGCTAAATGTATGTATTATTTCAAAGCATTAGATTCTATACTCACCATAAGAAATCCAATAAAACTTCTGTACCAGTCATAATTTTTTGGAAACATGGGTCCTGGGCAGTGATGTAAATGTCTTGCTTTGCATTCCTTATCAGTTTTACAGTTCTGCCAAATAGTTTTTATGATCTTGGAGCCCATGGTTTGACTGGACTAGTTCATTATGTCTTATATTTTTCTATGTATGTAGACAGTAAAAATCTAATGTACATATAGTCTTCTTCTACTCTAACTATATTTTTTTAGGGAGTTGCTTAGCATGCACATTGAAAAAAATGGGGGTACAGTGATTCATTGGTACCACTGTCACCTCACAGCAACAAGGTATTGGGTTCAGTCCCAGGGTGATGTGACTTGGTCCTTTCTGTATGAAGTTTGCATGTCTTCCCTGTATCTGTGTGGATTACTACAGGTACTCCAGTTTCCACCGGTCAGTCCAAACACATGGACTAATTACTCTAAATGCTCCTCCCCTCAAGCTGAATATATAAAACATGTACAACACTATATATATAATACATGTAAAACACTAGTTTGAATATTACCTAGTGCTGTTGTAACCTTGTATCTGTCAACAAACACACAGTACTGGTGCATTTCAATTTGAATTATATGTTAAAGTTTCTAATTGTATATATAACCTTATAGGCACAGTAAATTATTTGAATGCTTTGCCGATGTAATACTGAATCAACACTAAAGAGTCAGTGGATGCTGTTTGTGCAGGATGAAGTATGGCCATTGTAGCATATAAGCTAGGATAAGGACGGTGGTTACAAACCTCTCAAATAGCTTTCATGTTATTGTGTGTTTGGATTGACTTTTAGATTGCAAGACCCCCTAAATATAGATAGACCTAGTATCACAAAACTACACAACCTTTTTAAGAACATCTGGAAACTTAATCTGTTCTCTCATGCCACCTCTCTTTTCGCTAATTTCAATAGTGAAGATAGTTTTATTTAGGCATGACCATGGGAGAAGCTATGAACAGCAGTTTTCCACAAAGTGTTCCAATACATCACAGGGACAGCAGCAAGCCTCAATGGTGAGAGAGAGAGAGAGAAAGAGAAAGAGAAAGAGAGAAAGAAAGAAAGATAAATTTTGTATTTTTACCTTCGCCCCGGAGTGTTCGGTCGTCCTCGACGGTCACCATTACAGAGCTATCGGTAAGGCGGCTTATATCCAGTGTCCAATTTATGACCTGATTCCGAACAGCTGCTTCTCCAGATATTTAGGTGTGGGTTTTAGCGCTGTTCGGTGCCTGGTCGCCTCCTATCAGTACACGCGCCCGACCACTGGCGTGCACGCGTACTTCCGCGCACCGTTTGGGATAGTGGTTACGTCCGAGGGCTTTTAGTGCCGTACGTGAGGACTTTGAGGGTTTCCCGTCCCATACTCGTGCGCTCCTCGCACGCCTGAGCTCACGCTTCTCCGCTGTCGGCACTCAAAGAGCCTCACTCCAGCCGGCTGCTCGTCCTAAATGGGACGCGTGCCCCGGCTTGGCTTCTTTGCGCCACACGTGCACCCGAGCTCACGCTCGCCCCCTGGCGCCTTCGGCGCCTTTTGTGCTCTTTTGAGCCTCACTCTAGTCGGCTGCCCTCTCGAAATGAGACACGCCCCAGGTAGAGTGGCCATCCATCTGCACGTTTGAATTATATGGCGTTCAGACTACCTCCGTGCCTCGCCACTTGGTCTCTGCACGCTTGCCCCATTGCGCTTCGTCGCCCTCTCGCGATCAGTCGAGACGCAACACTGTGGTGCGTCCTTTTATCCTTTTGATTTTTTTGTGTTTAGGAGCCTTTCGCTTTTAGGAGCTCTTAATCCCCTTTTAGTTTTTCTATATAATTTCCCCATTATTATTATACGTCGTGGGATTTCGTCTATCCCGCATCTATGGGTCCTAACACCAACCACAACATCTCGGAACAGCTTAGGTGTACAAAAGCAGTACTTTGTAGAATATGATTATATTAATGTGGATTTTATTTTTTTCTTTAATTAACATCTTTCACATTCCTGTGTGGTACAAAATGAACTAGGGCTTTACTAGAGGCAAGAGTTGGTAATCTTCATAAATGTAAATACTCCAAAAAATATCTTTGTTTGTAGTGGAATAAAAAGCTAGACATAGTAGGTCCTTTTTCATGAAATGCAGGATTTACTTCCATTAAAATAGCTTACAATATGGCGGCTTATTATTTGATAAACAATAGAGTTGTATATAAGATAGCAGGTTATGGGTGACAAACATGCTTTATCTGTGTTTATCTCTGTGTGAAACATGATTAGTGTTCTTGCTCATTAACAAACTGATGGTGGGCTGACTTATTTTGATGGAATGTGTAATGTGGAACCACGCTAACTCTTCATGCATAGCAAGGCCACGTGTGCAAATCTGCAACAGAATCTAATCAGTGGAGACAGTGGCATACGCCCTTAATTGCTTCACAGCAATTAAATTATCCTTCTGCTTATGCTTGAAAGTGTGTCAGTGTGTATGCTGGCAAATGATGGGTTGGTGGCTGTGTGTAAACACTCCTCACTTAGCTACAGGTGTGAGCATGAACAAATGTGCTAATGTGCATGTACAAGTATGTGTCTTTCTGAGTGCACTGCTGTGCATCTCTATGTGCCTGTACGAGGAGGGCTGTGTGTAAACCTTTTGTACCTTTTTAAATAGCAGTGCTTAAAATGTAGGAATGTGTGGACATATGTCTGCCAAATTCAACAAGTAAATGATTTAAGTGTGATAAGAGAGAATACTGTCAATAGAAGAAGAAGGGGCAACAAGAGAGTGAGGAGGTGGGACTGGGAAGATGTTGATTGTGATAAAAATTGGGATGGGTGGCGAGAGGGTGAAGGAAAACTGAGGAAAGAATAGAGGGAAACAGAAGGCAAGGATACGAGACACAGAAAAGGGATGAGATTCAGAAAAGGAAAAAAATAAATGCTTGCTTAACTAATCTACTTCAATGTCAGTCATATTTTCACTCACCTCAGATGTTGCGCATAATGTTAATATGAAATACATCGGCTTTTTAAAAACCATCTATATAGATCTCTTTTCTCTACTAATTGTACTTGTGTATGACATGTGAATACTGTAAAACTGGTTATTTTGTATTTTGTTTTCTTTTTAATCCATTACTAATCACACTAAGTGATCAGTTTGGCCTTCTCTCACTGTGTGTATGTATGTGTGTGTGTGAATCTGCGTCGTCACGTGGCTGTGTGTGTCTGTGCATGCGTGAGTGCATGCATACGTGTGCAATTGCTGCCATGCAGTGATATAGGCTGAGCACACAATCTGAAGTGAACAGATGTGAAAAATGGCATTTCGTTCTCCCTTTCTGTCTCTCTCTCCTTTCTTTTTAACACAAACTCTCTCAGAAAACACTGATCTTGTGGTTCTTGTCAATCACAGTTGTGTCAAAATTATTCAGCTGGAACAGGTGTACTGTAGCATACAAGAAGGAATGAAATAGAGACCAAAACAAACAGCAGGAGGAGGTGTGTTGAGAAGCCAAGCAAAGTGAACCTGACTCAACCACTCCCATCTCTCTTGTTCATCACCACACTCTTTCTCTCTTCCCCGCTCTCTTTCTCTGTCAGTGGACTTGAATGACATGCTGCAAGAGATCAGTGTCTGGCTAAGGTGAGCAGGTGGACTGAGGGTGACAGACCTGGAAGAACAGTAAGAGGGCTTATCAGCGACACTTAAAGTGTGCTGGGGGGTGGATCTCAGGCGAAGGGAGGAGGTGAGTGAGGGAGAGGAGGTTAGTCAGTAAAACAGAGCAGCTGCAGCAAACCTTGGATGGGGGAAATGGGAGGGGGAGCTTGTGCACTGCCAGCATGGGATGTGACTAGATTATCAATCAGCCTCAGCCTGCAGCTGAGGAGCACAAATTACTGCAAACATACAGTCGTGTGCACAGTAGTCTAAGTGAACACTTCAGTTCTGCTGTGCATATTTGATTCACTGCCTTGTAACAACCAATATGTCATACCAGTGAATTATGATATTCTCTTTGACTTTGGTACAACACAGGTGAAGCATTATGTTTATTCTCTTGTTGAAAAGGTATTTCCATGCATGCGTTATAGCCAAAAGTGGGAGTTATTTACAGTTTCACCTGTGATTACTGTAATACATTTACAGTAAAGAGAAACTTATGCTGTTTACTTAATATTGTAAGTGCTCCTGTTGTGAGGGGCAAGCTCGGTGAAGTAACTAATTCTGTTATTTATATTTGATGTTCTGACTTGCATCACCAAATACATTATTTGTCTTTATATTTGTCCTCATGTTGTTCCACACAGTAATTAAGTTGGGCACATGCCTAATACTAAACAATTATACACAAAGTTTACATGACACAGAAAGAAAATCGAGTAAACAATACTGAATTAATACAAAATTCCACATTGGAGTGTATTAATCATAACCGAGTCATTGCTTAGTCCAGATTTACAGTACATTGTCATTTAGCAGATGGTCTTATTCAGAGAAGCAAAATGTCTGAAGCTTCCATGATGCAAATATTTTAATAATCTTATTCTGCCCAGAGATTTCTACACACATATCTTTACACAAATGTGTTTATAAAGTTCACCTGACTCGCCCCTCACCTTGTGGGCATGAATAGTAAGGCATCATATCTTGTATATATTCCCTTTGTAAAACTTGGGAGGTGTATAGAGTTAATAAAAGATCAAGTAGTTTGGAAATCTTAAGATCCAACCATGTATATTACAATGTTAATGCTAACTGATTACAAAGTTCCATTTTCCATCAGTTTATATGTACAACTACAATGTATGTATTTATAACCAGAGCAAAAATATAATTTAAAAAACATTAATTGGTATGAACGTTTGAGCTGTAATTTCTTCAAATTATTCTGCACCAGTACAGAAAGGTTAAGAAGGCACACTGTTCATAAGCGCATCATTATCGAATTTTGCACTGGAACCACCATCATCTCACGTATTCCCTTTCGCTTGTCCTTGCTATTTGCTTCATCTCTTGCTATTTGTGTTTCTTTCACTTTTATACCACTGGTGTGCATATACTGTTTCTTCTCTCCATCTCTGCAATGTTCCCTGGACCAGTAGCTCATCTGTCATGGTGTGAAAGCAAGCAATACATCACAGGTTAGATTTTGGGGGCAACAACAACTGAGTTTTCAAACACTTTCCCCATCACCCTCTTCTACACCTTTAATTTCCTCCCCTCATTCCTCCAGCCCTCGAATCAGTGCACCTGCCCAAAACCCCTGCTCTAAATGGCATTACTGGCTATGTGAAGGGAATGTATACAGGGATGATGATTTACTGTTTAAGCAAACTTTTTCGCTGATGAATGGGCAGGTTACAAAAACTGAAAATGTATTTTTGCAAGTGCACTACATGACAAAGGGTGTGAATGTACAGTATCTCACAAAACTGGGTACACCATTTACATTTTTGTAAGTATTTTACTATAACATTTCATTGGACAACACTGCATATATGACGCTTCACAGCTTGCCACTGGAATGCTCTTCCACTTTTCCATGACAACATCACGAAGCTGGTGGATGCTGGAGACCTTGCTCTCCTCCACAGATTCTCAGTCTGGAGATCTGGAGACTTGGCCAAATGCTTGGCCTTTACCCTCAGTTTATTCAGTAACGTAGTCATCAGTTGCAGCTGAGTTTTGGGTCATTATCATGTTGGAATACTGTCCTGTGGCCCAGTTTACGAAGGGAGGGGGTTTTCACAATAGATGTGGACATTCATGTTTCCCTCAATGAACTGTATTTCCCCATAGCCGGCAGCACTCATACAGCCCCAAATTATTGAGTTCCAATCACTTGACTGTAGGCAAGACACACTTGTCTTTGTACTTCTAATCTGCTTGCCACAGTGCATGCTTAATACAGTCTGAACCAAATAATTTATCTTGGCCTCATCAGACCACAGGTCATGGTTTCAGTAATCCACATCCTTATTCTGCTTGTGTTCAGCAAACTGTTTGCGACCTTTCTTGTGCATCATCTATAGAAGAAGCTTTTGGGATGACAGCCATGCAGACCAGTTTGATAAAGTGTTCAATGTATGATCTGAGCACTGACAGGATGACCCTCCACCCCTTTAACAACACTCCTACATCTATTTCAAAAGCTAACCTCTGGATATAACGCTAAGCATGTGCACTCAACTTCTTTGGTTGACCATGGCAAAGCCTCTGAGTGGAACCTGTCCTGTTAAACCACTGTATGATCTTGACCACCGTGCTGCAGCTTATTTTCAGGGTGTTGAGAATCCTCTTGTAGCCTAGGCCATTTTTATGTAAAACAACAATTCTTTTGTTTTAGGGTACCATGTTGAACTTTTAGTGACCAGTATGAAATTTAACACACCTGCTCCCAATTCTCGCTTCAAACCTTGTAACATCAACAAATCTCATGATACTGGGGAGAGTGTGTACTTAGGGGTGTACTCGCTTTTGTTACCACTGGTTTAGACTGTTAATGGCTTTGTGTTAAGCTATTTTCAGTGCACAGCAAATACATACTGCCATGCAAACAGTTGACTGACTACTTTACATTGTATCAACGTGTCATATCTTCAGTGTTGTTCCTTGAAAACATACAATAAAATAGTTACAAAATGTGAGGGGGTGTACTTACTGTTATGAGATACTGTAACTGTGTCCTGGGTGGGAAGCCTGTACATCCCAGAGCCTGCATGGACCACAGTATCATCCACAGAGGATCCACTGGCTTCCCTTTCCTCGGGCATTTCCAGTCATGACTGTATGATGCTCAGCGCAGCTGGAAATCACTGCCAGGAATTGAAGTCAGGCCACCCCAGTGGAGGACTAATGAATTGTATGGTATAAATGGTCTACATATACAGTAGAATTGTATAGGTTTGCCGAATATAAATGGCGGTATAAATGGTCTACATATACAGTAGAATTGTATAGGTTTGCCGAATTTACAGTTGAATCTTTTGCTGTTAAAATGCTATTATTTGTGTTTCAACTGTTTAAATGCATGTAAATTAAATGAATGAATTCACTTTCTTATCCACTTAGTCCTTAACAGGGTCATGGGAGAGCCGATATCTAGCCAGCTGAACAGGGTGCAATTCCATCATAGCACTTATACACTCATACACACACACTTGGCCAGGTAACCTAGTGCATGTTTTGGACTGTGAGAGGAAATAAGGGTACTCGGAATAAACCCTATGCAGACTGCATGAAGACTGCAGACATGAAGACTGCTCCACCTGGGGAACCTTTGGTCCAAAATGCCTTTAAACTGCATTTTTGTTAATGTATTTATATTAATAAAAGTATATGCCTTGCCTGAAAACACATACAAGTATTATGCACACATGTAGATACGGACATACACACAACGTCAGAGAGGATAAATAGCATTCGTTGTTGGCAGTGAAGCAGTTTGTAGTAGTATTGTAGTATATACAGTGAGTCCAAGAAGTATTTGATCCCTTGCTGATTTTCTTTGTTTGCCCACTAATAAAGACACTATCCT
>JAVSBV010044285.1:0-11146 GCA_033117975.1 Parotocinclus spilosoma
AAAAAACTGTGCTTTTCTTTCAAAAATAAGGACATTTCTAAGTGACCCCAAACTTTTGAACGGTAGTGTATATATATGAGCTATATTATATTTATAAAGGCTTTGCATAAGTATTTATTTAAGTAGCGTAATTAAGTAGTTGAGAAATGCTCTAAAGTAAATAAATAAATAGATTTATATACAAGCTAATGTAACAAGAATGATTTTAAACTGTAGTGAATAAAAATGACAGATTTGTATTTTGAAATGTAGTAAGTAAAAATGTTCAGTTACGTGCTTAATTCATCCATCCATCATCTTCCGCTTAATCCACACTGGTTCCTACATGGCAACTCTGGGCGCAAGGGCAAGAACAACCCTACACGGGGAACCAATTCATCATAGTGTACATACACACATTCACACAATAAGGTCCACTTTAAAGACACCAATGAACCTGTGGGAGGACCTGGAGTAAACCTACGCAGAGGACATGCAGACTCCACACAGAAAGGACCCAGGCCGCTCCACCCTGGGACTGAACCAAGGACCTTCTTGCTGTGAGGCAGAGGTGCTAACCACCGAACCCCCGTGCTGCCCTAAGTAAAGCATAGCTACCAAAAACAATACTCAAGTACAATACCAAAGTGTTTGTAACATCCTTGTTACCCCTGTCTCCATCCCTTCATTCTCAGCACACTCTTAGAAGATAATTTATTTACCTTTTATGTTATGTCGAGGCACAGGAAACTGCATGATCCATGATTAATCCTGTAATCCCGCTCTACACAAACATACACATGTAATTCAACCTGACTTTTTCTCTTGCTTCCTTCCTTGTTGCAGCAACTACACTGCTCTAGTAGGCGTGTGGGTTTATGGTTTCTTCGTCATGGTCCTGCTGGCTCTGGACTTCCTGTACTACTCAGCTATGAACTATGAGGTGTGTCGAGTCTACCTGGAGAAATGGGGACTGGGAGGTCAATGGCTCAAACAGGCAAGAAGCCAGTGGCACAGGTCAGAAGCAGCGCAGGATGCAGAGCCAAGCACAGGGATGGGTTTGAGCCAAGGCCTTCACCAGCAGCATCACTCCAGACAGAGCCTGAGAGGAGAGATGGAGAGTCCAACACTTATGACCTACCAGACGTCCACTGCATGGTGAGTCCACTGAGCCTGAGCCTGATTTCAAACATTCTAACATGAGGACAATTGCTTTCGGATTTCATTAAGATTATTATAAATAAAGTTATGTGTTGCTACACACATCAAACGTACCCTTTTCTGGTGTTTTTCTCTCAAACTGTAATGACCTTGCTGTTTCTGGAGCAGTATTGGACCCTACTTACTTCTAGCTTTCTCAGTTCTAGACTGGGGTTTGGCCAGATTTTCACCTGACGTACACTTAACGGTTCGCAGAAGGACACGTCTTCTCAGATGCCTCTTCTGATGTAATACAGTCAATAAAACATATCTCTTAACCTGTCTGCCTGCCTCCGACAATCTCACCAGACAATGAATCTGTAAATGGCTTTTTACACAACTATTTAGTACCTACACAGAGAAGTCCCTCTTTCAAATGTAAGCTGTCTGGCATTGTTAAGAATACTAGCTTTATTTAAGCACACATGTTTTGTTCGCATTTGGAAGTGAGAAATCCAGTTACAATGAACTTCTACACAAAAAGCACAAGAATGGGACTTCTGTAAATGACTACGTTCTGACTCGTTCAAGACCTAATGCTTCACGTCTCTTGGGCTCAGAGTCAAGTCAAGTTTATTTGTCACATACAATATACAGTGGAATTGGAATCATCAACCCATCCGAACATACAATATGACAAGGTGGGGGTGGGGAGGGGGTGGAGAGACAAGACAATGAAGACATCACTAAGAAAAACTAGAATATGGTAAACATTGGGAAAGATTGGAGATAAATAAAAGCCCCGCCCACATACTGTCGTCTGAGGGGCACAGTATATGAGCATGAAAAAAACTCCTTAGCACATAAGCACATATAATGACATTTGACGAAAGACAAGCCACGGGGGAGGGGGAAAGGGATTGAGGAAAAAAAAAACAGCAACAACGAGCGGCCATCCGGTATATGGCAGCTGACGTGGGCAGTGCTCACACAGACCCGTCACGATGCGACTGGGGGGAGAAGCAGAAAATGGAAGGTGTGTTCATAGGTTGGGAGACAGGGGGGAGCCAAAGAGTTGCTTGCCCGAAAGCACCGGTCCGTGTCCATAGCACAACAAACTTCCAGACAGGCCACGCCCCAGCAGTCTTAGGAAAAACAGGGGGGGGGGGGGTGGTACAGGTTTCCATAGCAGCAGAATCTTCTGGAGGAGTTTACACTGCAGCTCGACCTCAAGGCCAAACCACAGATAAGATGGGTGCCGAAAAGCAGATAAGACCCTTGTTTTGGCTCGAGTGATCTTAATTTTTACAGAAAACACTCATACATACATAATACATAACGGCCCTCATTTTCTTCAATTTATACATTTTTAAGTCCAGAACAGATAGCTTCTCCAAGATTAAATCCGTGTCGATAGTCGATTAGTCGATCTGACTAATAGAACTTGAAAAATACTTGGAAAATACTACAAACATGGACACCTAAACCATCCCTTTGGACTGCTGCTTTAGGGATTTGGGTAAACATGGGACCCAAACCTGTGTCAGTTTGACTATTATTGCTGACGTTTTTTATGTGAGCTGACTTTCTTTTATACTTCTTTGCAGCCAACAGTCTAAAAGTACTTCTGAAAATGCTTGTAGTTCGTTTTTTCCATTTCTAATTCCTAATTCCATTCCTAATTATATCATTTATTGGTATTTTGTATGTTCTCCCTTTTCCTGTAATGCTAGCATCGAGTTGCATGGACTCCAGATTTGTTTCTGATGAGCTATGTTATCCAGCATGGTTTCACAACATAAGATTTATAAGAATATACAGTACAATATGAGGGGCGATGCAGTGGCTCGTGGGTAGCACTGTCACCTCGCATTAGGAAAGTCCTGGGTTCAATCCCAGGCGGAGTGGTCTGCGTCATTTCTGTATGGAATCTGCATGTTCTCCCCATGTCTACTTGGGTTTACTCCAGGTAGTCCAGTTTCAAATATACTGATGTGTTAGGTTAATTGGTCTCTCTAAAGTGCCTCAAGTGTGAGTGTGTGTGTGTATGTGTGTGTGTCCTATGATGGATTGGCTGTTTGCAATATAGCAAACATCCATAGTGAAAATAAGGAACGGAAGAACATTAAGAATAAATATTGTAATAAGACATTTAAAGCAGCGTCAACGTGTTGAATATACAGAATTTGAAAACACAAACAAAGGCAAAGAGGTTAAAGCTAAAGCTATGGCAGATCCACCACAAGCCAGCAGCTAATGCTATTTTTCTTTAGCAATTAAGTCTCAGTCGTTAGAAAAGTTGAACAAATTCTTCTGTATCAAAGATCTAAATTGGTCAATTATATGTATAAGATATGAAATTGGGAAAAAACTGCAATCTGTGCATCTCTAAAAATGCTTATTTCACCATGATTCTAACATGAACAGACACCACCCTAATGCCAGCGTTATTTGCTAAGGTTGCCAGTAATGTGAAGAACCTGGATTTCACTATTCAGTACAGGGTTTTTCCTAAAATAGGCGTCATGCTCGGATGAGATGGCCAGAAACCCTCAATGTGGGTTTGGTGTAAAAAGAGGTATGACTCTGCAGAACAAAAACTCACTGTGATTGAGCTGCTTTGCCTCAAAAGGTCCTGAGAATTTTGTTAGGGTGTATGGCATTGTGCGCTTCAAAAACAAAAAAAAGATTAAGTTCAAATCTTTCTGTCTTTGTCAAGAATCTCCATTTGGGACATGGTGGGGTGTATTCCCACATTATACTCATTGTTTCTGGGACGGGCTCTGGATGCACCCCCGATCAGAATATAATCTTCATGCACATGCACAATTCCTGCAGAACAATGGGAACTTCTTTCTGTAATACTCTAAGGTTCTGTTACACTTCACACTAATCTGATAATGGAATTACTGTCACAACAACGTCTACGATTTTTCCTTTTGCCACACTGTAGTGAAAAGTCTGGAATTGTGATGTAAGAGTATAGAGTATACCAAGCCTCAAGATAAGCAATACTATTAAAAAAAATATTAGGTTACTATTAGAATAAATATAAATTTGTTTTATGACCATATATACGTATTTTTCTACGTCTCTTTATTAGAATATCCTACTAGAGTATGAAGAAGCTTGATCAAGAGTGGACGTTTTGGAAGGGTAGCAGCCTAGAAACCACTTTTTCAGAAGGGGAACAGGATAAAAAGACTAAACTGGAATGGAAATCAGTGGACAAGAGGATTTGAAGTCATTACTCCAAGTGTTATACTATTGCTAATACAACAAATCTAATGGTAACCAAACCTGTTTGTTTGTTTGTTTGGCTTCTTTAACGTCGCTATCGGCATCAGCGGCCATCTCAGTGACACACAAGGTTATATCTTTACACAAGTTCTTCTTAACACCAGCCACTTATATACACACACAAGTCAATGCCAATTATGAGTAATCAATTAACCTAGCACACATGTCTTTGGACTGGGGGAGGAAACTGGAGTACCCAGAGTAAACCTATGCAGAAGGACAAGAAAGACATGCAGACTCTGCACAGAAAGGACCCAGGCCGCTCCACCCTAGGATTGAATCCGGGACCTTCTTGCCGTGAGGTAACGGTGCTATCCACCGAGCCCCCATGCTGCCCTGGTAACCTATGTAAGGTTTCGTCAGTACAAAAATGCGTCAGCTCCAGTGCACTTAACATTGATAGTTCATCAGTGATTGAATGCCGGTGTAATTTTTATTGATCTGAGGTTTTTAAAACAATACAGAAAACTTAGTGTCCATTCCTGTTTTTATGTCCAGTTCAGACCTAACGGTTACATCAGGAAACCTTTGTGTCTTACAGACCTATATATGGGAACACCTGTTCAGTTGCACTTAGAATGAAGTCCTTTTAACGTGAAGCGCATGCACCTCAGACAATGTTTTCAAACAGAAAGGTCCCATACCACCAAACCTGGCTGGCTTTCATAGCGCACTGGGCACTGCATGAATGCACTTTGCACTGAATAATAAACGAGAACCGGGCTGTTTAAAACTAGGCCAAGGAAGAACCTAAGCTCTGAAGTTCAAAAGTATCGGATTGCATGTGGGAGGCCAAAGATCAGCTTTCTGTACTGAAATGAAAATTCATCATCACTGAAAAAAAAAAAGGAAATTTAAGTCCTAATTAGGCATGATTCTTTCCTGGTGCTTCTCTCCTGTGTAGTCTCGTTTTGTAGTTAGTTTTTCCCCTTTGAGTAATTCGAGTAATTCCTCTGTTTGCATTTTTACTGATTAATGATCTCATTACAAATCATATCAGTCACACACTTTGAATAAATATGTCTTTCTTATTTATTAGCACTTGGTATGTTCTCCCCTTTGCTGTAATGCTGCACTCAAGCTTGCACGTGCAGAACCTGATGAACAAAATTCCAAAGAGCATCTTGTGATGTTGCTTAATGCTTGTTTTTCTTCCTTTTTCAAATGTCCCTTATAAACTGGCATTGGACTTTAGGTCAAGGAGACGTACCGTATTCTGAAGTATTCTAAAATGTAAGTCGATTTTATTTAAAGATTTAACGATTCAATTGTAAGGCTGAATATATACGATTTGCCATTTCAAACTCTGCAGTCTATTTTTTTCATAAACATAATGTAATCCAAGGAGGTTGAGTACCTTTTTTGTAATCTTGGTTGCCCCAAGGTTCCTTCCTAATAGCTTCTTCACTGTTATCCTAAGCTTGCTCAATTTGGGCTTGAGCTTAGCTAACAGAAGATAATGAAAAATTGTGAAGCTGCTATGGAAATACATCAGACTCTGATTGTTAAATCTGATTAAATACAAAACAAAAGTTTTTATTCTAGTGGCCTCGGGCTTTTGGCTCTCACTTTGCATGTCTATGTATACATAAAACTGATCTGCCATAACTTTAAAACCAAATTCACAGACGTGAATAGCACAGTGTGATGCTCTGAGCCATGTTCTGCTGCAAAACCATTGGTTATGACATTCTTGTGGATGTCTTAGTCTATACTACTGCAAGGAAGGGATGTACTTGGTCTAAAACAATCCAAAAGAACATCTGTGGGATGTGCTGGACAAATAAGTCTGATCTAAAGGAAGGATCCGCTGCTAACGTCTTAGTGCCAAATACTAGGGACACTTTCAGAGGTTGCTAAATCCATGTCTTTATGGGTCAGTGCCATGGTGGCATGATGGGCACCTAGACCGGACATGTTTTTAGTGTTTTTAAAATATTGTAAGACCAGAACTTCCAGATTTAATCCATGATAAATTGAATTTACTGTAAAATCAAGAAGTTCTATATCCTGTATGCATCATAGCACCCAAAGTCAGAATATTGTTGTGTCTCTATGGTTCTTGGATCCTGTACTTAGCTGCTGCACTGACCTGGTCCATGTCTCCAAAAATATCATCCTGAATTTAGTGTTACAAACAGAAACAATCGGAATAATTTAAATTATTACATTCATAAAAATACAGCTGATGTTTTGCTAAAAATACAAGACTGCATCTCAGAATGCTCTACTTTATCTCAGCTGATTTCACTTGTCAGTTATTTATCAAGCCTGAAATGATTGTATTAAAAGCAGGAAGACTGTGCACTGGTGTGACCCAGATTTACATGGGGATTCGACTGTTTTGCCATTAATCACAATAACACACAGCTGCTCGTGTTTAAAGCAAGGCTAGTTCCCTCAGTCTTGCCACAGCAAATAATATAAAAACACTTAAAACAGCATGAGCTGAATGAGATTATTATTCTTACTATACTGCACAGTACAGCATGGTGGACTGTGGTAGCCTAGCCGTTAAGGCACTCGACTCTGGACCTGAAGGTCCAGGGTTCAAATCCCACCTCTGCCAAGCTGCCACAGTTGGGCCCTTAAGCAAGGCCCTTAAGCCACCATTGCTTGAATTGTAAGAATATATCAGTTGTAAGTCGCTCTGGATAAGGGTGTTTGCTAAATGCTGTAAATGTAAATATGTAGTAACAAATCTGTGATCCAAAACAGTTCAGTGATAAAATGACCTATAGGTGTCACCCTAGTGAATTAGGTTCTTGCCAGGTTATCAAACAATGGGACGTCATCTTACTGTATTTTTTATCACCGTCTTCTCTAGAGATTTAATTCCCGCACAAATATCCTTTTTCTTTAGAGTTTGCAGGTAAAGTTTAGAATCCAATGATCCATCAGTGATGATGAAACATATTGTCCCAGATGCAGCAAAACATACCCCAAACCATGATACTACCATCACCATGTTTCACAGATAGAATAATGTTCTAATGCTGGAATACAGTATTTTCCTTTCTCCATCTCGCTCAAAACACTGTATTTTGGTCTCGGCTGTCTGCAAACCATTTTTTCAGCATCTTTCTGGGTTGTCCATGTGAATTGTAGCAAACTGCAGATGGTTACTTTTGTATAGTAGTAGATTTCTCCTTGCAACCCCTTCACATGGACTTTTGTTCAGTATTATCCTGATGGATACACACCTTGTTGTTGGAGTTTAACCTTTTCCAGGCTGCACCATCAACACCTTTTTTAAAGTCTGCAGAAATATTTTTTTATGCCATGTTTTGAAGATCAGATTTTGATAGATTGCTGTTATTTAAAAAGGGCTTCCACTTGCTAGTGATTTGTATGTACTCTTGACTCCTATAGATCCTATAGATTTACATACTTTTGATACTCACATATATGTAACAATGGATCGTTTTTCTCTATAAATAAATGATAAGTATATTTTTTGGTTTAATTTGATTCATTCCACACATTGGTTTAGACTCTCCAGTGGTTGACACCAGTATTGCAGAGCACCTGGCTCCAAAACCACTGCCGTGCCATGACAAGAGATCAGATATAAGAAGAATAATTGTACTTGCCTGTGTGTGCATCCCTGGGTGGACACCTAATTAGTTTTATGTTTACACAGTAGGCTATAATCTTTAATCAGATTTTCTCTTCTCCCGGAGGTGCCAGATCAGATTTGGGTATTTATTATGAGGGAGTGTAACTGCAGTCTGCGTATGGTTGAGTTGTTTTTAGGTCCAAGCCAATGATTCATTTGTCATTAATTTTTATGTGGGTACAAAGTGGTCTGATTGAAAACAACACTAATAATAAAATATGTTTTTTTTTTCTCTCTAGATACTTGAAGCTTGACTCATCTGGATGTACTGTGTTTAAACATAAGGACATGCCAAGGACTGACAGCCACAGCCAGCACACGATCTTTACTCCTTCTGATGTGAACATTTTGCTCCACTCCGTTGCTCGAGCAGAGAAATGTGTGACCTGAACACTCTGTACACTGCAGCACATGCAACATGCTCATCTTTAAGCTGCAATGTGTCCTATTGGAACCAGATGGCCCATGAACCTTCATAGGAAAGTGTGTTAGTCACCTGATCTGAACTGTGAGACAGGTCTCTGCAGAAGTGGAACTCTAGATTCTGAATGTCTCCCACATCTATTTGTTTATATATGAGAAAAATGATGTTTACAGTGGTGGCACTAATGTGCCAGCTAGTGTGTGAATTGGCAAGAATTAATTTATTCGTGAGATAAAACCTTAAGAAGTGCACTCAAGCATATTGGTTGACTTGATATACAAATCTGACACAACCATGCTAATGAATGTCTAGGTTTATTGCAAAGTTTGATAGAAAGTTAATATCATTTATGGCTCTACTCCTAATCACCCAAGACAGCAAAGTACGTTTTAACTACTGAACTACTGACAATGTGAGATAAAGCAATATGTTTTAGTCGAAAATCAAAAGGTTAGGTTTCGAAATGCGAGTGTTTGTTCCTTATAAATAACTTGATCATGCGGTCATTATATTGATTCGTAGAGCTTTTCAGAGGCCAACTGGCAAACCACTTTCACGTTAGGCCTAACACAATCATGACATTTTTGGTAGAAATGTTTTATTTTCCCTTCGGAAAACATGCACTGATTTAAGAAGAGTAAGTAGGAACAGGCAAAGCCAGTAGTTAGTTAGACCATAGGCATCGAACTGCAATAAGGCACAGTATTTGTGTTGCGTTATGTTGTGTTAGAGATACCTTTTTGTGGTAATGTTATCAGTGATTTGTATGAACCTAAAGCTTCCTTCTAGCAGCTGGAGACATGTAGTCGCAAGAACGTTTGTGAACCCTGGATTTACCTGGATTTCTGGATGAGCTGCAAAAATGATAAAAAAAGACACACTACTGCAACTGTCCTTATCAATACTGAATGAATAAGTCAAACATTCTCAAGGCAGGATGAAAAAAGTATGCAGAACTATGAATACTTGCTGGATATTGCTCTTGTTGATAAGATGGCATAGGAGGTGTGGGATGTTTCTCAAGAAAGATCTGTTTTTTTTTGTAAACCAAGGTGTTAATAGAAAAAATGTAGGCACATAGAAACCTGGAAATTACTACAAAAGCATTTCTAAGATCTTCTGTGTGTCATTTTTAATCTAAAAATGAAGGAAATCCATCCTCTCTGGGTATATGGTAGAGATCACATTGAAGGCACAGCATGCAATAGTATGTCTGGAGATTAAAATGCAAACCAAACAAATGCCATCCCAACAGTGATAGAAGACATATGGTGTGAGACCACATTTTTTTCCCCAATAAATAATGAGAAACTGTACATGTGTAAATATGTACATGGTATTGGGTCATTATGTGTAGTTTAATAAAAACTGAATTGAGAAAATTGGCCCAAAACACACAAAACAGCAAACTACTAATGTTTTGCAATATCCAAGTCAGAACCCATAGCTTGAGCCAGCTGAGAATGAAAAGGGCTAAAATAAATAAATACATGAATTCAATTTTTTTTGGCAAGAAAACCACAATTAATGTTATCCCTGATGTTTGCATTTAGTCATTTAGCAGACGGCATAACCTAAGCAACTTACAGTCATCACATTTACAGTGTACAATTCAGGCAATGTGTGTTATCAGGGGAGGTAAACATTTTTGGACCACCAGACCGTCAGACCTTTTTGAGTAGGGCAAATACTTTGACTAGAAAGACAACTAATCGAAGAAAATGTCCATTAATGCTGATCCTTTAAGTCATAAATCCCTTACTTGGATTATACCTTTTGCAAATTTATGGGGGCTGTTGTACCTTTGATGTAAAAATGTCATTAAATATCATGTTAAGATATGCTTGAGCACCCCTGAAAAGGGGTTATACAGGTCTAAGAGTAAGTTAATTACATCTCTACCGCAGTAGCTAAAGTTCTACCAGTTATTATATGCAGGGGATCACATACTTTATTAGTTTGGAACATGAACGTTGAATCAATGTGTTCAATACAGCCACATGTTAGTATTAAGGAATAAGGTTTGCCTTTTATTGTGGCTTAAATTAAGATTGATCTTATTTCTAAAACGCTGAAATCCAGGTGATTCCAAAAAGTTCAGAAGCCGTTTTTTGTTTTGAAGCTGTACTCACTGTAGGAGTAATGGGTGTTGGTGGTGGTAACAAGTTGCCTTATCGTAAATCTGTAGTCTACAATGAGCACTTTTTAGCAGTAGGTCGTTCAGTCCAGGTGTAGTTTGACAGGGTACCTGTTCATGCTCTGGTTCTCAGACGGTCTAGTGTACGTGGGTGCAGTTTCATTGTAATTGCACTTGGTAACTTTGCTGTTGCAAACAGAGAACAATAAAGATTATCTTTTGCAGTGTGTTCAATGACTAGGTGATCAATCTCTAAAATGAAATTTGTCTCAAACAACTTTACAAAAAGTAACAGACCAAAAACCCCAGTTGAGCAAGACAGTGGCATGGAAAAACTCTCTTAGGTTATTAGTATTAGTGTCTCAGACTCTAAGAGTGACATTGAGCCGCCTGGCAGATAAGCACAAAAAAGAAAAAAATATATTTAAAAAAAAAAATATATATATAAAAATATATAAAAAATATATTTTTATATATATATATTTTTATATAAAAAATATTAAAAAAATAAAAATAAATAAATAAATATATATATATATATATATAT
>JAVSBV010044296.1:0-11146 GCA_033117975.1 Parotocinclus spilosoma
ACGAGATTCCATTATTTAAAAAAAAGGTTTATGTAATAGGTGTAAGTAAAAAGCTGAAATTTTGGATTCGTTATTTCTTTCACCAGCTGAAAGGCCACTTCTTTGTATTAGGCATCTAATTAAAGCTTGTGTTTCAAACCCAACCGTGGGGTTTTGTTTGCAAAAGTAGATTGATCTTCCTCTCTCTATCTGTGTCTAAAGTACCCTCATTACTAAGGAGTTATTGTCTATCCTGCACTGTTAAGATAATGTCTTCCCAATAGTCTTGCATTCATTACTTACTGAAAAGTATGTTTATTTAGTCCAGAGGAAGAACTAAAGTTTCATGACTTACAATGTCTTCCATTAATGGAGGTCAATCCCATAGACCCCAGTAATTATTCTTCATCAGTAAATTATGTTCATAAGTAATTATGAACAAGTTTACAGTGGAATGTTCTGAAAAGTGATGGATAACGATACTTAAAAAAAAACAACCAAAAAAACAAGTAATTCATTTCAGAAAGACTAGGTGGGGAAAAAAGTGTAAGGGAAGCTGGGCAGATGTGGTAAGTAACAAAGTAAAAGTACTGTACTTTGCTACTGCACTTAAGTATTTTTAGCTATCTGTACTATATTGGATTATTTCTGTCACTTTTTTTTACATTTACTTAATGCATTTTAATAGAAAAAAAGTTCTATGCAGGCACCCAAATCCTAGTTTTATACGTTAATATATACCATAAGATGCATTGCAACTTGCAGAAAGGTGCACACACCTACAAGGATATGGCCACGTTAATATGTTTAAGTTGGGGCTTAACAATGGTGATGGAACTTCTGTAGATCAGGTACACATCATCAGGTACTGACCTCATTAGGTATATAATACGTTCTGAAATTTCTGAGAATGTGGTATTGAACTCTTATTTCTAACACTTATAATATATATAAAAATATAAAAATATCTTCAGCATAATACATTCTGCTCCCAAAATAACTGTATACACTTTACACTGACTTTATTATTCAGGCACTAGAGATTTTCCAACATTCGAATTCTATTCCTGTAATGAATATAAGAATATAAAAGAGTACATATATAACAGTAAATTTAGAAGTGCTTTTATATTTTTACCTGAAAAAAACATATACACTTCAATAAAATATTGACTTATTTTTATATCAGTTAATACACATTAGTCAAGTAAAGATTTAGTGTACTTCTGCCACCGTTGGACTTGGAATATGAAATTTGCAAGACAACACAAGCCGTTCATTTTCCCATAGGTGTGTTAAATGCTGTAGTGATTTAACCAGCTCAAAACATAGGCACTCAAAAGGTCAAATGTTCTGGTCCTGACTATTGCTTGCTGATATTTCAACACACAATGTCAAACTTTTTACATTTTCCAGCTGCTTGCATTTGGAAATGCTTAGTGCTTTAAAAGAAAATTACACAATGGAAAATATCATACAGTATATCACAAATAAAGGTCAAAAAATAAAAAAAAAACAATACATGCTCTTTCAATACACATCTGAAAAATGCAGTACCACAAATACCATATTTTCCAACAGCATTATACACTAATATATAATTGCAGTATGAAATTCATTGCCTTTTTATCATTTGTATGGTATATATGGCATGTTTTTAAGTTGTGTTTCTGTTGGATACGGTCATAAGAACTGCATGCTGTTGTAAATGAGGAACACTTTCTGTGTGGCTTGTATGTAAACGTTTTCAGGCATATAAGATATCTTGAATTATTTATAACATATCACAGTACTGTTGCTATATGTTTGTTTCTCAGAGAGGAGCTGATGATCTCCTCATCCTTTGACAGTCTGGAAGTACTTTTGGACTCCTTTGGCCCTGTAAGAGACTGCTCAAAGGACAACGGTGGCTGTAGCCGCAACTTCCGATGCATCTCTGACCGAAAACTGGACTCCACAGGCTGTGTGGTATGTTCCCTCATTTCACAACCTTTGACATCTTTGTGGTTACTCTAATAGGGTTTTTACTGTTATTTCAATTACATTTTAACTTGACTTCAATTTTACTTTTATTTGTCTGATTTTTAATCCATATGTTACAATCCAACAAATAGAGGGTAAAATTTTGTGTGCCTCAAGGGGATCAGTCTGATGTATCCAACCACATCCAGAGTACTTTGACCAAACAGCTCATAGGACCATTTTGGTGCTCAGTGGTTGCTCTTTCATACCTCAGGAGACTTAGCGTTGATTTTATTTCATATTTCATTGATATATCGACTGTCACTAGAGTTACTCCTAAAATCCCCTAGGAGAAATAGAATTAGATAAAGCATAAATATTAGTAGGATATTAGCAGTTTTGGAGTTGAATTTACAGTGTGATGTTTCCAATCAAAGGGATGACAATCATTGTGTACAGGCATTCTGTTTTATTTAAAGGAAATGATCTATAGATGTCTAATCTTCACAACACATGTTCAGGTGTATCGTGGCACTAACAAAGGAGATTTCTAAAGACCTCACATAGGTTCCAAAAATAAAAATAAATGTGTGAACAAATGGAGGAAATTCCAAGACATTTCCCAAGACGAGTGGTGGACCAATAAAGATCTCTCCAAAAGCAAGGTGTGCAATGGCTCATGAGGTCACAAATTAACCCAGCTTATTCTAAGCAACTAAAAATGTGTCTCTCACTGGATAAAATTAATGTTCTTGAGTCCACTATGAGGAGAACACTGGACAACAGTGGTGTGCATGGTATGGTGCATGCATTTGTAAAAGATTAAATGGATAATCCAAAAGGTTATTGGTAAAATGTTATGTAGACAGAGGAGCCCAAAATAAACCCATACTCCCATATTTGAAGCATGGTGTTGGTAGGTGTCATATTTTGAAGAGACCAGAAGTGAGAGAGATACTTCGGAAGCTTTAATATAAGCAACAAGACCAGGTATACACAAGCAGGGCAGAACTGCAAACAGTCTATCAGATCGGAAGAACTGAAAACACAGACACAAAGCAGAGTTCTTACTAAAATCTCATGATTGTGTTGCAGATGCATTAAAACCAATATAGACAAAGTAAAAGAGATGCTCTTATCTAAGCAGGGATTCATTGTGAGGTTGCACTTTCCTGACTGCCATAAGAGTTGTGGAAGACAGTGTTAAAATCTTTTGTGAAACGGCTGTAGTCTGATCTCCTCTCCTTGCTGGTTCCAAATGGCAGTTGTCCAGGCAATTGTGTGACTAGAGAGCATGGAAGGGGAATGCTATTTTACCAACTTTGCTACTGGTCGGGTGATATTTAAAAATAAATAAGGAACATTCCTTTAGGGAATTCGTGGATAGCCACCTGGTACACCACTGATTAGACAGAGATGGGAGGTGAGTGCAGAAAGCAGATAAAGATGAAAAGATCTGAGCACAATGTGTAAGGCCAGACTTTTTACATTTTTTCAATGGTTGAAATTCGAAAAAAATATATATATCTTTTTCTGCACCCCGATGGAGAGCCAACCGTTTTCTTCTATTTTTTAACAGATTCACTTTAATTTAATTGTAGGTTAAATACATTTTATTTTAAAATATGAATGTTGCATTTTGTATTGATTTCACATAGTCCTCAAGAAATTGAAAATTGCTGAAAAATAAAGATTAAAAAAAAATGTTTTCCTCCCTTCTCAGTAGATTTTTAAGTAGGGACATCGGAGAAACAAGCAAAAATATGTCTGGCCTAATAAAACAATTATCTTCCTTTTTTTTAACAAATAATGTGGCAACAGCAATACCATAAGGACATGTAAAGTTTTAATAGTATTGCTGTATGTTTTATTGTCCATCAATATGAATTAAAAAATTATTTTTGTGTATTCTCTAGAGCAGTTACTTGTTCATTACATTACATATATATATATATATATATATATATATACATATATTTGTATATGCACAAAATTACTTAACAGCCATTAAAGAAAAAAAAACCAGAGCAAAAAATAAAAAAAACAACAACCATCATTTTGCATGCTGACTTTAAGTTGTTCTGCTAACATGTGTCTGTGTAAGTTCTCAGTATTCCATGTCATGGTCGATTAAGTGTTGAGTTTGTTCGTGCTGATTTTGTTCTTCAACTGAAAGGCTTCTTCAGTTCACGACACTGGTGGGGAGTCCCACCTCTAGTGGAGTGGTCACTTTGAAGGTGGTCCTGAGAGTCCTTGACCCACCCTGTCAATACATGAGTTATTAGGATCACATGGGCCAAGGTGTAACCATTTCTAGCAGGTTTAACCCCGATTTACACCTCCACTCAGGTGACTCTAACCAGACTCACATGATTGCAGGTTAAGACAATGACTCATTAATGTTCCATGTTATCCCAACAACTCGTGTAATGACAGGGTAGGTCAAGGACTCTCAGGCCTTCAGAAGTCATCACAAAATCGAATTCGAATAAATATTTAATATTGTGGCATCGGGCTAGAAGGACCTTTTTTTAAACTTCCTGGTACAAGCACAAATGGCAGTTCTAACAAGAACTATTTTACCCAGTGCAGTACCGAGACTCCCCACAACACTGACAGCAGCAGTCAACCAATGCACACAGACAACTTCCACGGAAACAGTAGAATTAACGCATTCCACAAAAGACAAAAATAATCAACATCAGTTGATGAAGACAATCTACATCAGTTGTATTGCCTAAATACAAAGTTTCACATAGAACAACATTCACGGTCGCCCAAAATAAACCTACAAATACACACGTTCATGCCCCCAAACATGCCACGTCATGTTCAGTCACTCTCACAGCCAACCCGCGATCACATCAAACAGTACACAGGATGACACATACCCAAAATAACAGATTAGCGAGTCACGCAGCTGTTTGCTGAGCCAGAACGGTCTGCCTCGGGTTCGACCGTCGCTACAGTATGATAACGCTCATATCATAATCTTGGCACAACATCATAAAAATCTGCTAAAAACTTTTATGGGACTAGCTACATGACCATGAAATGTGAATTTCCTGCTTCTGACACTTTTACTGAAAAGCCACAAGATGAAAATATAACATTGCTACAAATGGAAATCTACAGTGGCAGATGACATTTTTAACCTTCAAGCAAGTGATTTAGGTTTGGTCGCTCATATCTGAGTGAATGCAATTGTAAGGAGGAGATTGCTTTATGAGTAAGGGCCATGAACTCCTGTTCTTCTCACTTGCTTTTTCAATTTTCCGGAAATAAGGATTTGACACGCATATCTTCTAAATTTTTACTTTCAATTCTGAGTTTGCTCTTGTCTACCCGTGGTGGTTCATCAGCCATGAAATGAGCCAGGGACTTCAGTTTCTCTTGCCATCTGCCTGAGATATGCTTAAAGTGATTGCTCTCTTACTCTGGCATGCAATGTGAATTGTGGCTTGGTTTCTACTTGGCTTGGCTATGGTTGATGAGAAGTGCTCATTGGCATCCGGGTTTTAGACACACTATTTCTCTACTCCTGATTGCACATACTTTTTGACAGAGCAGATAAGTGTTTAATTAACTTACACATCTACCACACTGTACTGGCTGTGTTACAGCAAACAAAATGTAAAACATGATGAAAAATTTAGTTATTTATTGATTAATAAGTTAAATCCTTTTAAGCTGCTGAGTGATTTTGTTCTCTCCTATGGCTGCGTATTTCTGTCTTTATGGTCAAGTAGCCAAAAGGGAAAGTGCTGATAATCATGAATAAGCGATTAACATGACAAATATAAATGTAATCTAACTTGTATTTGCAAATAACAATAATAATAATAATAATAATAATAAGAAGAAGAAGAAGAAGAAGAAGAAGAAGAAGAAGAAGAAGAAGAAGAAAAATAATAATAATAATATTACTACTACTACTACTAATAATAATAATAATAATAATATTAGTAATAATAATAATAATAATATTATTATTATATTAAAGCTAATTTATTCCTGCTATGAAAATAAAAAATATATTAAATTATATTGCACAGATTACATAATAAAACTTGTATGCAAATAGTTGGATTAGGCCTTTTGTAGAAGACATGGAACCTATGGAATATAATTTCCTAACCTCTTTGTGTACTTTTGGTCCCAGTGAGACACTGACTAACTTCCATAAACTTTTGGAAATATTTGCGCTCCTTAGATTAAAATCCTTTCGTGCATGAATTACTCAAAATCAAATCAAACCCTTTTTTGGAGATAAGAATATTTCCATGGCCCCCACCCAGAGGCATTCAACTACTTATTGAAGAAAACAAAGCCTGCAGAGTGAAATTGTGCATTATAAATAAAATGAACTGTTTTATTTACCTTAATCTTGCTTAATCATTCTTATGTATATCAATGTAAATTAGAAGAATAAGTGGGTCATATAAATATTATATGTTTAATATAATAATAATTTAGGCCTATAACACAAAAATTCAGTCAGAAATAAAAAATGTATCACTTTACCACATCAGCTAGTTATTTAGTGTTATTTTGTCATGTACCAAATCATGATTACAGTGGTGCTTGAAAGTATGTGAACCCTTTGGAATGCTTTATATTACTGCATAAATATGACCTAAACATTATTAGACAGATTTTCATTATCAGAAGTCTTAAAAGTAGATAAAGAGAACCCAGTTAAACAAAAGATTATAGTTGGTCATTTATTATTAAAATAAATATTCCTCAATATTATTGAGGAAAATGATCCAATATTATATATTTGTGAATGGCAAAAGTATTAGCAAGTAATTTGAAGGTGAAATTATAATCAATTACTTTCAATTAATGGGATGACAATGAGGTGTGAGTGGGCAGCCTTTTTTATTTATTTATGCTGTTCAAAGTTTGTGAAAGTGTATCATGGCACAAAAAAGGAGATTTCTGAGGACAGGGAACAGGGCAACTTCAAACTACAACAGTATTAGCTGTTGGTTTAACTACCTCCAACATGGCACCAACAGCAAAGTGTGAACAAAGAATAAGTGAGTGATTTAAGTTTTGTATAGTTAGTGGTAGGACAGCATCAATGAGTATGAAACTTTTTAAAATGTATTTTATTGTAATTGTATAGATGTTCATTGATCCTTTTGGAAGGGCTCATTCATGTGGTCTAGATCTGTTTTCCATATTAAACATGTCAGGGCAAGTTTGACAAGGATGATATGTAAAAAAATAAATAAATAAATGCATTTAATGCATGATTGTATTTGGATTATGTACTTACATGTGTTAACGTGCTTCTAGTCCAGGGGTGGGCAAACTTTTTGACTCGTGGACCACAGAGGGTTCTAAAATTTGACAGAAGGGTCGGAGCAGGAGCAGATGGATGGGGTGATTTGGTAATTCATCTCATAAGATAAAAAAAATAACATGGAATATGTAGAAAACATGCTTTAATTACAATGAAGACTTAACAAAAACATTCTTCACAAACACACCCATAAGTCCTGCATGCTCCAGGAACACTTAACAGCGCACACAAACAAACACATACCCAAAGTGTGATTAACTCTACAATATTTAGTTATTAAATACTCAACATTCTCTGTCCACTTTTCTTCACTTTTCTGTCAAAGAGGGAAAACACTGAGTAACGATGCATTCATACGGTGTCGGAATTATCGGAAAAATCACTTTCTCACTCGGAAATACTCACATTTCAATACTGTATCTGTCTTTGTTGCACTGTATCTGTATATCATTTTTGAATACAGATTTACCATCCATGGCAGGTTTTTCATCTCCTTTAAGGCTAAAACATATGCATTCATTGACCACTTGTGATGGTGTATTCATATTTTATATGTTTGGCATCTGGCTAAATTGCATTCTCAGGCATCAACTGTAGTGGTTTGAGTGATCGATCATTTTTAAATGTTTTCACTGTTCCATGGGTGACTTTACACGTGGCTTTAGTGGCTTATCCAAACTGGGTATATAATCAATGAGCAGGACATATCCTGTGGTATTTTAGAAGGTAAATTTTAATACAGATGCTAAATCATACAATAAAAGTTAATTATATAATGTTGCTGTCTGAGTTTTGAAAAGTTATTAAAGTGTGCATGTGGCTATCTGAAGGTGGTTAAAGTAACATAAAGCAGGTTTTTATTAAGATTAAAATATTGTCATCAGTGTGAAAAAAAAAAAAGCTTCAGACATGACAAATTTGCTGAAGGTGCACTTTATTTTCACAGCCTGAATATCACAGACCCAATTACCAGCTCTGATATGGCTTATATAAGCTTACAAGTCAGTATGAAAGATTATTAGGTTAATTAACGGGCATAAATGACACTTGACACACGATGAACATTTTTCTTTTTATAAAAAAAAACATGCACACAAAAAACAAGCACACACAAACCCCAAAATAACTAGCGTATCAAGCAGAATAATGCGTACTGGCATTGCAAACGCATTAGGAACTACAATGCACTTTGGTGGGTGTAAGAATACGAGTATATTTGTAATTTATACTTCACCTATATGTACAAGTAATAAAAGGTCACAATCCAAAATAAGTGTAAGTTCGATTTTTAATGTGCTGAGTGTGTTCACGACAGGAGCAAGGTTTTATCAACACTAGTTAGGCGGAATGACACTGGGGGTCATTTGGAGTGACCAGTTGACCTAGCACATGTCTTTAAATTGTGGGAAGAAATTGGAGTACCTGGATGAAATCCACAGGGGAGAATGTGCAAACTCCACAAGGTCAGGAACAAACATGTAACGAACCGATCTCTGAAGCTGTGCGCTTACCACGCTAATCATTTGGGACGTACCCCACTTCTTTTAATGTGTGAGATTTTTTTTAAATTTAAGTTTGCAGACCTTTTTAATAATATTTTTTAATAAAAGAAAGAATTAAAAATCATTTCAAATGTTTAATAAATCTCACAGCTAATCCTGGGATAAGTGGTTCTATGCCCGTATGTTTTTATAAGTGATGCAGCAAATTCTAGTTTCATAACTCACATTTACCAGATGTGCTCTGGGCCCTGTTCCAACTGAAATTTTAAACAGGTTTTTGACTTGCTTTTAAAATACATTCTATATATTGTTAATCTTTAGAACAAGGAATGTATGTACAAACGTTTCAAACAGCAATCATTAAACCTGCCCTTAAAAGAAACACACTTGACCCCTATATACCCTGAAGTATAGACCAGTTTTAAACATTAAACTGTTTCTGTTTGGTTCGTAGCTAGCCTTAACACAGAAACAGCACTTTAGAGTGCTAAAAGATCTAAATCATGATGCTAATTATTTTTTAACCTTAATTATAGAGGTAAGAAAGTATATAGTAATTGTAAATTGTACCTCTATTTTATGTACCTACCTGTCTGTCTCTGTCTGCCTGTCTGCCGGCCTACCTACCGTGCTGCATTTGCCACCTGTTCATCCAGGCGGCCTCAGTTCCTTAAGGCTCAGTTCTGCAACATGTAGCACTATTTAATCTATATATGCACCCATTATCAAAGATAATTAATAAAATAAACACTGCATTCCATCAGTATGCTAAGGACATGTCCATATTACCTGACATCAGATGTCTATTGTCAGAGGTCTATTGTTGCATTGTTCTATTACCTAAATGACATAAACTGCTGGATGACTTACTTGATAGAACTTGATTACTTGATATAAGAGACAATTATATTGCTTATAATTGAGAAAAATGTAGAAAGAGAGGACATTACCTTACTTTAAGTTTATGTAACTAGTGTATGTAAAACAACATTCTTTTGGCATAGACATACAGTATATTTCAAGGCAATGATTTTCCATAATAAATAGTAAGCTAGATATGTCTGGTTTATCTGGAGTTCCATCGCTAAATCTACAAAGTGTGCAAAATGTGTCATCAAGAATCCTAACATTAACTCTCAAAATGAGAGATCACACAACACCTGTCTTCAAATAACTATACTGGCTAATTGCATCCATTAGAACATTTAACATTATCCTACTGATTTTCAATTTCCTCCATGGTCTTGCTCTATAGTACTATGTGTTCTGATTCAGTATTTCTCAGGTCATAAATTCATAAATTTATTGTTGTCGTTGTTCTTGTGATTCACCTTATGTGAGTTAAAAGCAGTCAATCAACTGGTGCAGTGCATCCATTCAATTTGTTTCATTTCTAAATGTAGACAAAGCAGCTACAATTTTACACTGACTTAACATAATATTATTTTATGTTTATCCATCATTAAGAATTAAATAAAAAAATCAAATTTTGGTAAATTTCCCTTTAATTTCTGGTTCAATTTTACAGCTGGACATTTGCTTCAGGGACTAATAATACATTCTTAAAATAATGGATAAAAATCAATGTTATACTGCAGTTTACAATTCGTTCATACTTTATCTTGTGGGAAATTAAACACCCTACCTTGCTGTCCTGTTGGGTCCCATCTGTTACAGCTATAGCTAGATGTGTTGTAATTATGTGATGATTAAGGGGGTGTAAACGATGCTTTGCCCAATCTCATGAAAAATCTTCATGGTCCCAGTAAGTGCTGTTGCACACTAATGAATTAACGCAGTGCCTGAGAATGGCAGCACCATCTTTAATATTGGAACCAGCATGAACAGACTCCTTCTGTCCCACCTTGCTGATAAATGACACTTGTGGGACAAGCTGTAGCGATTTCAATTAGGTCCAAGTCTAATAATGCTACATGATGGGGTGATTAATTAGTCTTTATTCCTCTGTCACGATTGATATTGCCAAGAGAAATGCATTTTCTGCTCCGCTTAATTCTGTTCAGGTTCGCCGGAAAGCCGCTTACTCAGGGTGCAAATAAGTGCATCATAAGTAATATATACTTATGTAAAATTATAAAACTCTGTCACATAGGCTCTATATAGTTATTAGTAGTATGAGCTGGCTTAATAATTGTATTGGGACTGTGATAGCCTAGCGGTTAAGGCACTGGACTCTGTACCAGAAGGTCCAGGGTTCAAATCCCACCTTTGCCAAGCTGCCACAGTTGTGTCCTTTTATGCTTGTATTGTAAGACTGTATAAGTTGTAAGTCGCTCTGGATAAGGGCGTCTACTAAATGCAGTAAATGTATTGTATGTATGTATGTATGTATATATATATACACATTATTCTCACAACTATATATATA
>JAVSBV010044307.1:0-11145 GCA_033117975.1 Parotocinclus spilosoma
GTAAATCGTACAATAAAGGTTTAATAAACATTTAATATGTTACATAGCACGTCCCGTCTTGTAACATAGGCCATGTTTGTTTAAATCGGACCAGCCGGTTATGATCGCCTCCCGATGTTTATTCTAATTAACTGGAATCGACTGTATTTGAAATATTCAATTGAGAACCAAATACTTCATTGGTGTTCTTCCTTCTTCTGTGATTTTAAAACCACATCAATATGCAGTCTTTCATTACAATAAAATGTCCCAGGTGTGATACAAATTTACAGTACTGGGCAAAAAAACCAAAAACAAACAAACAATATAATCGTTCATTAAATGTAATCGAGGTCAAATGTTTAATTAGTCATGATAATGATACTGATTTATGGTCATATTGTCCATATTATTTATTTATTTTTGCTTAGTATTAACAGTCTGCTGTTTTTTACAGCAGAAAAAGTAATTAGCAGTGGCCAGACTGTCAAACGCCATTATCGTCCAGACCACAATACTAGTTATGAGATTAAAATGATAGATCCTATAATAATCAACCAACTATGTATTCCATAATATTCTATACTGCTCACAAAAAATAAGGGCCATTTCATGATGAAAAATGAAATAACCTCTAATTTTTGTGAGCAGTATTTGAGTCCTATATGTAGGAGGGCACAGGCAGAGTTTTTGGCTCTACATCACAATTAACAGCACTGTCTTGACTCTATGATGCTAATTATTTTGTCCTATTGACCAGCTGTCAGGCTGCCCGGTGCTGTCAAAACTAAATCCACTCATAATGAGAGTGGTGTAAGAAAGCAGGGGGGGAGGAGTGCAGCGTCCAGACAAGCCCGTCTCTGTCCTGCTTTGTTCAGTCCCTCTTTACTCCAGCATGAGACGGACAGGACGAGACTGAGCAGCCGGATTAGAGCGAGAAAGACAGACAAAGCTCGTCCAATCCTCGGGCTGGCGTCAGCACTGTCCATTCTGTCCCTGTAATGCCCTAAAGACTGTAAACACTTGCTGTCACACCCACTCTAATCTCCCACAGATCTACAATGCAGCCTGGCACCAGTTTAACCAGTATGCTCAGTACGCCCGGCAAATCTTCCCACCGCGCAAAAGAAGTCTCATCACCACAGTCAAGAAATGTTTTTTTTTTTTTTATCTGCTTTGTTTATGGACAGCATGCGTCACCCTAAATTAATCATGGCCTCTAGGAAAGTTAGAGGGTCATATCCCTTTAGTCCTTTTGGAAGCACAAACCTCTCCATTCCTCCTTCTCTCCTGCCATTGCCATAAGCTCACCTAGTGTGAACACAGTCACAGGCAGCTGAGTGTCAGAAGTGAAATTGAAACCCTAGATTGTTTTTTATCTGCATGAGATTCATGATTGAGTCTTGTTTCTGATCCCTTGTTTTACCTGGTATTGTATTTATACCTCTGACAAACACTTGGCTGAATCTTGTGAACACAGTGCAAGTTTAATCGTACCCAAACACCCGGTCACAAGGATGACCTTCTGCAGAACACACAGCCCTTGCTCAGAGGGCTGAAGGCTAGAACGACTTCTTCTTATCACCGGCCAACAGTGGACTGTTTCAGGGAGAATCAGTGTGTAGAAGAAAATGATCCTCCCAAATCTATTCTCCCCTGGTGTCAGCAGCTCATGTTGATGTGTTTAGAGACTTGTTCAAATTCCTTATGTTTGTGTGGCTGACTTTCCATTACTAATTTGTACCAAACTGAGCATTGTGTTTATAAGTGTACTGCTACCTGTCCTATTGCATGTAGTACTCCTTTGTTTGTCCCGCCTCAACTACCTGTATATTCTCTCATATAAATATATATAAAGTATTCACAGCGCTTAACTTTTTCCACATTTTGTTACGTTACAGCCTTATTTCAAATTGGATATATCTAGGGTAATGGCCGGCCAATGTCCAGCAATAACCGGAGCATAATGTCTGGACATTAAACGGCACATACTAGGACAGAAAGTGTTTCATGGAAAACAGTTTGGCATTTTATCAGTGTGTGTATTGGAAGGGGCAAGAGAAAGATGGAGGCGCACATGGCATCCATCCCAACAACGAGATAAGATTCATATAAATACGAGATTATTTGAAATTTGCATTTACAGCATTTAGCAGGCGCCCTTATCCAGAGCGACTTACAACTGATATATTCTTTCAATTCAAGCAATTGTGGGTTAAGGGCCTTGCCTTTAGACCCAACTGTGGGAGGTGGGATTTGAACCCAGTACCATCAGGTCCAGAGTCCAGTACCTTATCCGCTAGGCTACCACAACATCTTACAATTAATAGTCTTACAATCCAAGCAATTGTGGGTTTAGGGACCCAACTGTGGCAACTGTGCAATTCTGATCCATTATCCAGTACTTTAACCACTACACCACAGTCCATAATTAAAGGAAACACTACAGTATCTTGGCTATTTAGTCAATACTGACTACACACAGTATTCCATAAAAGTTATATAATCTAGCGTTCAGACGTAGCATATGACATACCATTTCACAGAACTTGCCCTGGACATAAAGCAAGGTACAAGATTAGTTCTTGCAAACAGTGCAAATAATTTGACAAAACCACAAACTTCAAACCAATAAAAGAGGGGTGGTTTGGACTTTGGACAACAAATCACTTCATTGTTCCTGCACGATGTTTCATTTAATAATGACATTGAGCATATTAGATCACCTGAAAAGAAAGAAAGCAGCGCAACGGTAGCCAGTCATGTTGAGATGACATCTGTACAACCCGAACGCGAAAACCTAATCCAAGAAAATTGTGACTGTGAAGCTCACAATGAAAAGAAGGAGCTTAAACAAGACGAGACGAAACCCGATACCAAAAGGTATGTAAACACTTAAAGCAGCACACGTGGGCGAGAGAATACAGGCTTCTACAAAACAGCATGAGATTTACCCCACGCACACACACACACACACACACACACACACACACACACACACACACACACACACACACACACACACACACACACACACCACCGAGAGGCTTTTCATAACAGAGAGATAATTTCATCAGGATCACCAAGTGTGCTAAGGTAGAAGGATTCCCTGCTATTGTACATTTAAAGTGGGCCACCCAAACGCTTCTGTCTGAAAATGAAACGTCTCAGACTATTATTTCAATCAGCCTGGACGTCTTTTCACCGCGCTGTGTGTGGGTGAGCACTTTACACTACGTTATCCTGTCTGCCAAACCACATGTGTAGTGTGCTTTCTAAAAAGAGAAGGGCCTACACGCCATCGTAATGCACTGTAATACCCAGGATTTATCTGAATAAAAATAGAAAAAAAAAAGAAGAATATCGACGCAGAAATTTTCTTTGCGGTTATCTTGATTACGAGAAATCAAAACCGTGATAATTATACACACAACCACAAATCCTCCCTTCTGAAGGGCAGAAATGAGGTCATGTTACACCAGGTTTCAATCCATTGTGATCAACGGTTATGATTTCCCAAACCTGTCATGCCAACTGTCTATTATTAAAGGCAGAGATTGGTGGAAAGTTGAACATGCTAATAATGGTTATATGGAGAGGAAAAGTTATAAAAATAAAAAAAAAACAGGAAATGGAAGAAGAAAACAAAAAGCGAAAGAGAAAACAAAAAGGAGAGAAATGAGTAGTGAAAAATCGAAACAAAAAGCTACTGTGCTACGATGTGGTTCTTTGTTTTCTAGCTATGACACTATAGTTAGTGCTGCTGGAGTCACAGCATCAGAGTCTGTAAATAGGTTCTGTGCTCATAAGAAGAAGCAATTATACTGCTCGCAAAAATGAGGGGATATTTCAAAATGAACATGAATCGATTCAATAGGCGCATTTAATTTTATTTCATTAAACAAGGTAATCAGAAAAGCAAATAAAAATCAAAGAAAGTTGTTTGATTAGGCCAATGAGATGCAAAATCGATTATGGTGACTGATTAGTAAGTGATATAATCATGGGGGTGAACAGAAGCATGATAAACTGGACAAGAGTGCCCCCAAATTGACTGTTCAGGAGAGTGTATGATCACCCAAGAGTGATAAAACACACTGACAGGGATGGGGCATGGACACGGTCAGATTATCCAGCAGTTCTTATGGATCCTCTTCATATTCATATTGAAATATCATATTATTAATGATGATCATTAAAAAAAAACCAACAAAAACAAACATAATTTATTCATGTCATGAATAAATGAATGAATGAATGAACAAACGAAAGCAGCCAACCCAAGTGCTTCACCAGCAGTGAAGAATTTAAGCTTAATTATGCCCATTTCTCCTATCACACGTCACACTTTAAGAGTTCTTAAAAACAGCAACACGACATATTAGTTAACAAGAGCTAAGGTATAAAACCAGCAGAGAACTTGGGACAATATGGTTTGATACTGTGGTAGCCTAGCGGTTAAGGTACTGGACTCTGGACCTGATGGGTTCAATTCCCACCTATGCCAAAGCTGTCACAGTTGGGTCCCTGAGCAAGACCCTTAACCCACCATTGCTTGAAATGTAAGACTGTATAAGTTGTAAGTCTCTCTGGATAAGGACGTCTGCTCCATGCTGTAAATGTAAATGATCAGGTGATGTGTTTTAATGCCAGCTGAACGTAAAGGTGTTTACAGTGACAAAAAACAAAGTAGCCACCGTTCTCTTGTGAAAGTACGGGAACTGATGGACTGCTAATTTACCTGCATGCTGCCATGCTGTTGTTAAAAACAGATCATTCTATCTTGTTTCATCAGATGATGTCAGTTTTGTTAACAAGTACCTTTAGGCATTTATTGCGGCCAGAACCGTTGTTGTTTACTATAGTGATGTAAAGCTGTACTTTAGACCTCTGAGACATGTTTACACACTCTCTGTGCAGCAAGGAGGTGGACAGAGCAGTTATTTCTATTTCTTTACTTGCCTCTTCAGAAAGTCTGTATGATCGTAGAGTTCTTTCTCTTTTCAGTAATCTGTAATACGGACACTGTTTTAACCCAGCCCTACTAAAACCTAAATTTACATTCATTCCATTTATCAGGTGCTCTTATCCAGAGCGAGTTACAAATGATACGATCTTACAATCCACAAAGTTATGGGTTAAGGGCCTTGTTAAGGGGCCCAATAGTGGCAGAGTTGTGATTTGAACCCTAAACCTTCTGTTCCGTAGTCAAGTACAGGAACAGGTGTAGCTCATCCCCAAAAGGGACTTTGAAAAAGTGCGTTTTCATATTTTTATACACTAGGGGTGTGCCATGTCGTATTGTTTGTGATAATAAGGTATAATATTTTAAACAATATAAAAGATCCATATTTTGATATTCCAACGTGTTTACGCTATGACATAATGCATTTATACAGAGTATGGTGTACATACATAATGTGAAGAATGTTACATGAAGAAGTTTGTCCCAAAAAGGGGTGTGACTTCGGTAGTGTGAAGATGGTTTTGGTACAAAATATCAGATGTACAACAAACTACGGTAATATGTAAGCTATGCAAAAGGTCTGTAACAACAAAAGGGGGAAATCCCTAATCTGTTTCATCACCTCGAGCAGATGCACGTAGCTGAGCATGAGGAAATCAAAAATTCCGCGAAGTGAGTTATTTTAAATGATAAAATATATTTTGCTGCGATTGTTTGTTGTTGAAATATATCGCCAAATATATAGTTACCGCAAAAGTTCCCTAAAATATAGTGATATTATTTAAGGATGTAATCTGTTCCAGATCCTCAGTAAATTCCCCCGGTATAAATACTATACATTAATGGATTTATATTGTACAGGAGCTCCTGATTTATGATGCAGAAATGTTCAGATAAATCAAAAATTAAACTGATTTGTTTAATATAATCTACACTGGATCATTAACACTTACATTAACCTACAGTTATCCAAAATCATTAATACATAGCTTATTTTAATATATATTATCTAAAAAAAATCTTAACACTTTAAATAAATGCAAAGCAAAACACCGTTTCCCTTTCGGTTGGTTGTCATCACTAACCATTTTAGGACCCATGGGGACTTATGTGCACCAAGAATACGCAGTACTGTACATGTAATAATAAAGAAAAACACAAACGCGGTATAGTTGTGCACTAAGCAACACTTTGCTGTGTTTTACTAAAACAAAATCACTGAAAGACCAGCATGAAACTCCGGAGAAGTGAGTGTGTGTCAGATTTTGGTCTAGTGTATGGTTAGCCTTATAAAAAAAGAGAACTGGGCATCCATTATAACACGACTTGTACTTTTTTCAAATAAAAACATCACAAGACAAGCAGAAATGACAAACTTTAAAGCACCTTAAAAAAAGTGTGCGATTCACAGTTACAGACTTTAATATCAGTCTTAAAATCAAACTAGAAGCAACCTAGCTCACGAAATGAGAAAATCCTTTGAGATTACAATCTACTAACAGATACGGACCCAGAACGAGCGTCTTCTGTTTTCTGTGTAACCTACACGTGACTTCGTAGACATGCTCTAGATCAGATTAAGTTCTAGAACAACGCTGGGGAGACACGGGGACCATCAGACATCTCTACAGCGCTACAGACATCAAAGGACCGCGAGCTTCCTTTCGCAGGCGTTCTACCTTTCTAAAATCTGCATCTGAACCACATTCATTTCTAAACACGAGTCCAACTCGTAACGGCTTTCCATCCACAGTCAGTAGCAACTTTTGCAACACAATCAGCTCACAAGGCTTGTGATTCATTTTCTAATGTGCCATTTTTCTCATCCTTTACTCACTCAAACATCACTCAGTATAGGAATAAATGGAAATGATTCAATTAGTCATTACTCCAAGGTCAGGTGTGTATTTAGTGGAAGCAAGGTATCGCTGTTTTTGGAAACAGGAGCTACTGAAGACACCGGCGTGACTCAATGATGCAGCAAGTCTGGGATTGTCAATTCTAATGGAACAGAAGGACTTCCCAAAATCTCTGTGATGAAGTTCTAATTCCTGAGCACACAGCCAAGTAGTAATTGCTCCAGCAGCACATCTGTGTAAAGACATCTTCAAAAATCCCTTAACGTAACCTGCTGAGGCCCGTTCAGTTCTAATATTTATTTAATGCATTTACATTTAGTCATTTGGCAGACTCCGTAATCCAGAGGGACTTAAAACTGATACAATCTTACAACGTACAACCTAAGCAATTATGGATTTAGGACATCGTTCAGCACCCCAACGGTGCCAGCCTGGCAGCACTGGGAATTGAATCCTGGATTTCCTGGTCAGCTAATCAGTACTCTAACCACTCACCAGGAGCACAGATTTAAATATTACAACCACTGACGGGGCAATAACTAAGAAGAATACGGCCCCCTACCCCTCAAGCCACTTTGGCCCAAAGATTGCCCTTGTGGTTCAACCGAGACGCCTGCTCAGCCCTGCTGGGCGATTAACTGATGCTAGGTTTGGGTATCGTTAGCGTTTTAGCTTTTCATCCCTAGTGTGACGTGTATCCTGTACGATAATTTAATCGCTTGACGTTGTTCTCTCTCGCACGCACGGCGGTGGTATGGCTTTGGAAAGACGGGTGTCGTTCAGAAACGGCGATCCACAATTTGCCAGTAATCTGTTGCCGTTATAGGCAGCTTAAAAACAAACTTATTTCAATATCTGTGAACATGAAGATTACGACAAGTAAAATGCTCCGTCAAGGACAGCTTGATCCTAAATACGTGATGTATGTGACGTGGCCCAAAATGTGATACCTTCTGTTTATGCACTGCAGGTTTAATTTGAATACTTCAATACTATAAAATTTGAATACTTCAATAAATCAAACCTGCTTTCCTTACTTCTTCCTTTACTAATATTTTTATTAATGTCATTACTAAGCAACAATTTATATCCTTTTAACTGGAACAAGCTAATACTGCAGGACTTTTAAAAACATGATTCAAAGGATGCCAAGTATCACCTAAATATCATTCATTCATTCCATCTTCCACTTAATCCACACGGGGTCGTGGGGCACAAGGGCAGGAACAACCCTAGACGGGACGCCAATCCATAGTAGGATCTGGTTAACAGTAGCTGTGTGTATATATAGATGGATAGATGGATGGATGGATGGATGGACGGATGGATGGATAGCCGCTTTAAGTGCGTGTTCAATTAAACAATAAAAACCCACGGTTAAGCCTGAGATACCCTCTGTTTAAGCGATGTGTCCATGTAGACAATCAGCTGCACAATAAACAAAGTTGTTCCCATACAGTATCTTCCAATGTACTACGTGTGATACTTTGGGATTAATTAAGAGTTATTAATTACTAAATACTATAATTTTAATGCTAAGCGTTTATTTTATTTACCTAAATGTTTCTACACATCAATCCTGTGTATGTCGTTTACATGTTGCAGATTTGACAACAAAGTTGACTTTGAAATAATTAACCTGCGAATACTAAATTTTGTTTTAAATCCTCTTGTTATATGTTTGGTGCTTGTTTTTGCACTAATGGCACTGCTGCTTTTACTGTATTATGCAACGTATGCAATTTGTTATAAATAATGCATTTATTTCTCAGGCATAGCAAACCTACTCCTAATTAATATTTTATTGTTCTGCTCATTATGCAAGGTCAGGTCAATAAAGATGTTTGTTCAAAGATATTGGTATTTCAAACATTAATAATATTCCATATTCCATTGGCTAATACTTTTTTCATTTCGTGTAAGTGTATATAATGACTTTAATAATTCAAGGGAACTGAAGAAAGAGTATTCACATTTTACACCCTTTATATTTTAGTCGACTGAATTGACTGTAGATTTAGTCGACTACATTTTTATGATAACTAGTCGACTAAAACTAAAAACAATTCAGATAACTAAATTATGACTAAACCTAAATGACATTTTAATCACAAGACTAAGACTAAATCAAAATTTGCTGTCAAAATTAACACTGCCATACATCCTTACACCCCTGAATAAGCAGTGAGGTCATTAATTCACCTGTGGTAGAACATCCTCGCCATGCCCATCCTCTGTTTCTCTCCACCAGACAAAACGTCCTTCCAGTCGCTCTCTGCATTCCAGCCTGCCATGAGACCCAATAAATAAAAGCACTTCAATCTTCATAGCAGGGCCTTCAGTGGAACTAATTACATCACGGACAATTACTTATAAAACAGAGGAAGTAAACAAGGTGTATAATAGCACCAGCATTACTGAGCTCTAAATGCTATGTGGAGATTCTTAATGATCCTTTTCTACTCGTTTAATTTTTCACAGCAGTTAGCCTGAAGCAGGGTTAGCACCCTGCTCTTTTCATGCATAAATGCATTCGTTCTAATGGCTTGTGAAAATTGATGTCAAAGAAATCAAATCAGAGTCATGATCAAATTATCAAGCCCATGAATCAGAACAGGGAAGCATTAAATTGTGCTGTTTGTGTCTCCGGGGCTGAGACTAAAGAACCGTGAAGCGTCTGAGCAAACACTATTAATGAAGGAGCGTGTAGAGTGCGAACGAGCTCACCTCCTTCCCTCTCCAGAATATAGAGCAGATTGACGGTGCGAAGGATTTCCTCCAGCTGCCGGTCAGTGAAGCCTCGTTCATGCATCTCCTGAACCGTATCGGGGTAAATCACCTGGTCTCGGAGAGACCCCACTGACATATACGGCCTGTCAACGAACACAGGAACAAACACGCGTACTACTACAGGGTGAGTCACAAGTCACAGGACACATCACGTGTATTTTGCCCAAAAGCTGTTAAAATCATTGTTGAACTTTTTTGGTCTTTAGCGCTTCTTCAGTCACTACATCTCTTTCAATATTACAGTCCTGGTGTCTCTGAATTTGATTACAACAGTGCTGTGTGAAATTGGTGATCTTTCTGGGTGTCGGTTGTTGAATTCTGTCGCTATGATACGTCACCTGCGTTCCCCGGACATCAGAATCATCAGTTTCATATTCAGTTACTCGTGATGAACAACAAAAGTTTTGAACTTTGTGTTGATAAATTTTGAATCACATTTGCGGCAATCGATTTCTGAGACAATTCTGATCTTCTTTGATATGCTACACAAGCATCTTTCCATTGGAAAGAAAAAAAACTTGCCCTTGAGCCAATATGGCAGTTTTCAAGAAGGCGGTCATGCTTCAAACATAGCATGAAAGATAGACCCCTCGTCCATTACCTAATGGGGTATCCAGATCTGTCATTTTCCCTTTTTGTTTAATAAAAGGGTGTCCTGTGACTTCTGACTCACTCTGAATGTATGGGAGGTTAAACAAACATCTGTATTCTCTGAAGAAATCAGTTCATAGGCTTAAGCGGACCAGTCCAGTTATGGATGATAAGTGGGTAGAGTGCTACTCAGATCTTGACCACCTCAGAACTCCTTGAGTTCTCGGTGCATTTGGACTAGAAAAATGTGTCGGCTCTCGGTTTGCTCGGTACTCTGCACACCTGCAGGAGTTAAACCGCTTGAGTAGTTAGTAGTTACAATTCCCGATTCAGTACAGAGTGATTTAGATTCACGACACCCCTCACCCTGTGCAGACCGCTGCTCTGTTTATCATGTTTTTCTTTAGTTTTAAATCTACAGTTCTGTATTCTTAGTGCAAACAAGTCTCCGTGAGTCCTAAAACGGTTAGTAATCACAGCCAACCGAATGGAAAACAATAACTGAATCCTTGTGGCTTTCACGCTAAACAGTTAACATCAGCAACTAGCGCCGAGTTCGTTAAGAGTAAGTGTTTTGCTTTTACTTTTTAATTTCTAAATTACAACACTGTTATATAATAAGCTTTGTGGTAATTATTTTGGATAACTTCCATGTAAGTGTTTATGATTTATTAGACTCTGCAATGATCCAGGATAGATTATATTAAACGAATCAGTGTATGACCTACTGATCTTTTGAATGATTTATCTGAACATTTCTCCATCATAAAACAGGGAGCACCTGTACAATAGAAATCCATTAGGCCAGACTTTTTTTATTGCTTATTTCGCGGATCCGCCACAGTACCAGTGGTTGAAATAAAAAATAAATAAATAATAAATATTTATTTAAACACACACACACACACACACACACACACACACACACACACACACACACACACACACACACACACACAC
>JAVSBV010044316.1:0-24438 GCA_033117975.1 Parotocinclus spilosoma
ACAACACAATGTATAGGTACTCAGCATGCGAAGCATAATACTGTAAAAAACAAGTTCTTACTAAATTCCAGTCAACGGTTGAAGAACTTATCCAGTGTGATCTGACGCGTTCTCTTGACGGACTGCACTTAAGCGGTGGTCCAATTAACTGAATTTGACTGTATATTTATATTCACTAAAGGGGCTGTGAAGGCCATAGCGGTGTAACCCCTTCCTAATTTGACTTTCATAATGGCAGCTTGGCCACGTAAGAGCAGAGGGTGGACCTAGGTGAGTTTGGTGGCTCTAATGTTTTGGCTGTCCCAGTCACACAGTATCAGAAAAATGAGTGATCCTACTTTGTTACAGGCTGTATTGGTAGGATTCTCAGACAACGCGATTCAAGGAATATTAATGTGGCTCTGGGCTGTTGATCTGTGTTCTGAGATTCATAAAATAATTTAAAATCCAGCCTTATGTTATGTGATAAATGTGCACTAATGGGGTTTAAAGGTCACAACCGATTGAGTGCTGTGAAATTCTCAGCAACGAAAGAATGAAATCAGAATACCTAAGAAGACGTGAACATTTAAACATGTACATTTGAAGTATAAACATGTAGGCTCAGCTAAAAATGTTTTAGGATTTATTTTGGTAATGGGTTATACTTGGTTTAAAAAGTCTAAGAACCACTGCTCTGCTGCAGGGGTTCTCAACCATTTGCAACAATCAAATCTCACCCCTATCCGACTGCGGTCACACCAAATCACTCAAATCACTCGCTATCAGACGCGAAAGAGCAATCAGCTCTGATAGACGCAAATACAGCTATGACTAAAGGGATAATAACCGTTAGGTAAACAAAGCTTTCTTTGATTTGCCCCATTACCTTGAGAGTACCATACTGTACGTACACAATAGATACTGGGTGGCAGTTATTTAAATCAGTGAGGTTATCTTTCTTTGCTAGCCTGCAATTCTTTTTTATCTAATCCTGTCCCCTTGAGCCAGTCAACACCAGGTGACCTCCCATTCCCCAGTTACTTAAATGTAACCTCAATTTCTTCACAGGTCAGCTCTGCTGCTGATTCCATGGCTAGTATTGGTATCCCTTAAAGATAGCTGTCATATGACTGGAAGCTCTTGTAAAGCTTCAAGTAGAAGTTTCATCCCGATTCGAGTCACACAGCATGGATAAAACATTTTCCTCTTTCTCTGCTCAAGACCAAATAAGAACTTAGAAGAAGCATTCATCTCTGTTTAGCTTGGTCCTTCTGGTCCATAATCCTTAACTTAATGCCAGGCTGTTACAGTTTCACATAAATGCACTTTCACAGAACATATCATGTATATTATATGATGCATACCTGTATATACACTCACCCAATATTGTAATATTAATGCATATGAAGTGATTAACAAAAGAAGCATTTAATTTTTTGTATTAAATAAGAGCATAAATTGGAGCTTGTTTGATGGGATTCAGGTCTGGGGAACGTTAAGGTCAGTCCAGGCGTTCGCCTCCTGCTTCCTGTACCATGTTGCTGATGAGATGTGCACGGTGGGGCGTTGCATTATTGTCCATGACAAGAAAGTTGTTTCCAACTGCTCCAGCATAGGGTACCACTAGAGGGTGCAGGACCTCACTGACAGCAGTCAGCTATTTATTTCTAGTGACATGGAACCCAGTATGACCACCAATAGAGATCCCCAACCATGATTTCACCACCGAAGGAGTCCCTTTCTTGCATGAAGTGTGGATTCTCCTGTGTTCCTTCATGCCAGATAAGGACACGATGATTGTCAGAATAACAGAATGCATACCACTGGTCACTGGGCAGGTGATATGAAAGAGCAACTTTCTTTGACTTGTTGTTTGCTTTTCTAATGTTTTTGCTTAATATAAAAAGATAATATGCTTGTTTTTTATTGCTTTGTATGTATTATTAAATAACCCCTTATTTTATAAGCAGTGTATATAGATGCAACATATATGAGAAATTTAAATCAATGTTAAGACTTGGAAAGAGTTATGAAAGCAAATAAATTGTAAAGAACATTATTTAAAAGTGATTTAGAAATACAGAGATGCAGACATCTGAAATATTTAGTATTTAGTAAAACTAACAAAATACAACCTCAATTCCAATTAAGTTGGAAAACCTAAATAAAAATAAAATATGATTATTTGCAAATCCTTTTCAACTGATACAATTGAATACACTACAAAGACAATATAGTTAATGTCCAAACAGGCAAATTATTGTTTTTGCAAATAGTCACTCGTTTGGAATTTGCCTTCGACACGTTACAAAGAAGTTGGGACAGGTGCATGTTTACCACTGTGTTACATCACCTTTCCTTTTAACAACACTCAATAAGCGTTTGGGAACTGAGGGCACTAATAGTTAAAGCTTTGTAGGGAGAATTCTTTCACATTCTTCCTTAATGTACGACTTCAGTTGCTTAACAGTCTATTAATAATCTGCCACACATTTTTTGAGAGATAGGTCTGGAGTGCAGGCAGGCCAGTCTAGTACTCGCACTCTTTTACTAAGAAGCCACTCTGTTGTAACACGTACAGAATCAGGCTTGGCATTGTCTTGCTGAGATAAACAGGGACGTCCCTGGAAAGATGTTGCTTTGATGGCATCACAAATGTTCAAGTTGCCCATGCCATGGGCACTCACACACCCTCATACCCTCAGAGATGCTGGCTTTTGAATTTTATGCTGATAACAAGCCAGACAGTCCTTTTCCCGGAGGACACGACGTCCATGATTCCCAACAACAGTTCAAAATGTGGACTCGCCAGACCACAGGATACATTTCCACTTTGTGTCAGTTCATCTCAGATGAGCTTGGGCTGTCCGCCCCAACTTTTTTGCAACGTGTTGTATTAATATTCAAATTGAGTGAATATTTGCAAAAAACAGAGTGTATCCGTTGTGTATCCGTGAACATTAAATATCATGTATTTGTAGTGTATTCAATTGAATGTGGGTTAAAAAAGATTTGCAAATCATCGTATTCTATTTTATGTTGGCAGCCACATGTTTTACACAACATCCCAGCTTCAAGACAGTTGGTGCTTTCCATGTTAAGGTATTAGTCCATATCCAAATTGTGCCACCTGATCCCACTGTCTCTAAAAGGACGCATATGGGGTGTATGCATGGGTATCACTTACTGTAAATATGCACCCAATTTCCTTTCAAGTATCGCTTTTAATTCTTGTGTGTGGAAGGTGGCTTGCATGCATTCCAGACTCATTTTCTGAGAATGCACTGTTTATAAAATGCACTCTGCTACTTTCTTTACTTTACTTTCTTTACTTTCACTTTTTTTCTAGCAGCCCCAGCATTTATGCTGTCCTTATTGTAGGTGCCATCTTGAAAAACAATTCCCCAGGGCAAAGCAGTAAAGCATTTATCTATGTGTTTGTGTCTTTGTATTTCTGTATTTCTGGTAGCCTAGTGGTTAAGGTACTGGACTATGGACCATAATGCCCAGGGTTAAAATCCCAAATCCACCAAGCTGCCATAGTTGGGTCCATGAGCAAGACCCTTAACAGACAATTTTTTAAATTGTAAGACACAAAATGTGTCTGCTACATTACATAAATGTTAACTTAGGGTGGGTTGCACTGGGTTGACCTGTGATCGTTGGTCTTTCTGTCACATGAACTGTTGTATAGTCCTTATCAGGGCTACGAAGTTGTCTGTGATTCTGGCTGTTAATAAAGACTGCACCATGAGCAAGTTTCCTTTTTGAGTGCTTCCGCTTCTTCATCCACCTTGATGATGCCACATGTGTACATTTTAATTGCAGGACTATGTGAAAGATTTAAAATAAAAGGGCTGAAATACATTTGTTTGTTTGTACAGTTGTTGTGTGTCTCAGGTGTTATATATGTAATTATGTCAGTGTACTTTTGTATGTACATGTATGTGTATAGTATGTGTATAGTATTGCTAGTTTTAATAAATTCATTTATGATTAAATGTACTAAACCAAGGAGCTAAAAAAAATCTTCGTTAAATTGCAAAGACTAGAATACAGACCTGTTTAATTACCTGTTGATCAAGATAATTTAAACTATATCTTTTCCTCTTTTTATATTGTCTGCACACAGTGAGTATTCCAGCAAGCGAGAATGAGTCTGTGAACACCAGTAATGCTCCAACTGGAGATATGGATGGAGAAACCATATGTACCCGCCTAGCGTAAGTCTATTTTGCACTACGTCTTCTTCCACTTTTATTCTTCATATTAGTCTTCTTATTTTCCCTCCACAGGCCACTGACTGTTTTTGTATTCTTTTGAATTTTGAACCTTGCCTTTTTGTTTCCAAACCTTGAAGTTTGCAACTGTAATGTTTAATTATTCCGAAGTAGAAACACTGGACAATCTGGCCAGTTTACCATATGCTGGCATGCTTGAAGATCTCCAGTGCAGTTTTGGTTTTGGGAACGGCACACCTGTAGAGTGATTGCTAGTCGTGTAGAGTGATTGCTAGTCGTGTCGAGAACCCAACATTGCATTGCATAATCAGTACCTTTATTATAAGGTAAAGTTATGGCCAAAAGTTTTAAGAATGGCACAAATGTTGTTTTTTTCACAAAGTTTGCTGCATCAGTTTTATTGGTGGCAATTTGTATTAACTCTAGATTGTAAATAGTGATCAGATTAATTGCTATTAATTATAAACTAATTCCCTGCCATGAAAATGACCTTATCACAAAAAATACTGCATTACAGCCATACAAAACAGCCCGCTAACATCATTTTAGTGATAATCTCATTAGCTTGGGGGAGAGGGTTAATGAGGACAAAACAGCTGAAATGACTCTGTCATGCTAATTATAAGAACAGACTGGTTGCTTTAAAAGGTTAGTGGTGCTTTTAAGTTGTTTTCTGTTAATCATGGTTATCTCCAAGGAAACATGCATGTGCAGTCATCAGTGCACCATTAAGAAAAAATGATAATCAGTGAAAAAAACATTGAAATTTTGAGTCCATAGTCAAGAAACTTAACAGGAAAGTCCCACTAAGAACCTATGGTAAGTCCTCAAAAGAGAGTGGCCAAATAAAAACCCAGACACTGTGATCAACTTCAAGCGCTAATTAGGCAAAAATAGGTTGCTATCATTCAACATTTTGGCCAGAAGCTGTTATCCAGCATGCTGGGGTGAATTACAGTAGTCTTAAAGGAGAAGCGTCAACACTTAAAAAAAAAACCTCTGGAATGCGTATAATTGTACTACATTGTACAAGATAAACATCTTATTAAAGGTCCTAAAAGGTCCCTGTGTCAGTGTACCAAGAATCAAACTAAAAAAGCCACATAGTACAATCACAATGACTGCTGTTTTGTGTGAAGACATCTTATATTGTGTTTTATGAAAGCATGGCTGGGCACATTTTGCTTTGAAGCACAGTGTGAGTGCAGACCAATGAGAGATTAGGGAGGGAGCACATTATTTGAGTCAGTGTGACCCTTTATGCTGTTATATGGAGTAACATCAAGACCTTTTTAACGCAAATTTTAAAGATGTAAAACTGTAGGATTTATAATTAACTTACATACCTTTAATAGAACCATATTATGAGAACCAATGTTGTTTTTCTTTTTAAAATAAATAATTTCTGATAGGAGATAATGACTTGCTTTGAAATAGCTGATTCGCATTGCCTGAGGTAGGGCCTGAGATTGTGATCAGACACTTATAGTACCATGCCAAACACAGCTGATTTATTCAGGACATATTTATGCCTGTGCCCTGTGCACTCATCGTATAAGAGCGTAAGTATATGTATGTGTGCCTTGCAAGAGATTAGCATTCTGTCTAGGGTTGGTTCTCAACTTGCACCCAGTGCTGCCAGTGTAGCAAAGGTTTAATCAGCACAACGTTTTATGTGTAAGACCACTGGTTCTTTAATGAGGTACTTTGTATGTCACTGATTATTTAATGTGATTTGTTATTTACATTCACTAAGCACTTTATAAAGCACGCTGGTACATCCTCTTGATAATGCAATTATCAGCCAAAATCATGCAGGTACAAACCAGAAGCTTCAAAATATTGTCTATTATGAACAGATTAGCTAGAGTTTATTCATAATGTTGGAGTAAGAAAATAAATTCTAATGAGAGGCAGCTTGGTGAATTGAAATCTTTGTCAGAATTACCAGATTGCTTCAAGCTGAAAGAACTCAGAATACCACTCTGTACAATTGTGGTGTGCAGGTAAGCATCTACTTAAGGTGAATGGGCTACAAAAGAAGAAGATAAAGTAGGGTCAGCCCCTGAGACAGCAGTGGGTACAGGTTTGACTCAGATTCAGATGTATTCTGATTCATTTGCAGTAATTATTGGACATCTATCCTGGTATTATCAATATAATATAAAATAAAAATAAGATGAAATGTCATTTTTTCCATTTCATTTATCATATATAAGCACTTTGTAGGTATGCATGTAGGTAGGTATGTGAAGAAAAAAAGCTTCTAGTAAAATTATTACTTTCCTTTTGGATCACATGATTTCAGCATAATAGAGTGTAGTAATCAATCACAAGTAGTAACTGAGAGAAGTTGTTTTCTTAGGTCTGTTTTAGTGAAATTAATTAAACCACATACATCTTTGTTCACATTAAGTATAAGTATGTTGTCCCATACTTTTTTGTCCCAAAGGACACAATTTCAATGATATCCAAAAACTATTTGAAATATTTTGTCAGACCACAGGACACTTTTCGTAAGCCAGTGGAGTTTCTGGGTGTTTTAACTTGCACTTGTAGATGGAGCCACTAACTGTTCACTAACAATGGTTTTCTGAAGTGTTCCTGTGCCCATGTGGTAATATCCGTTATAGAATTATGTCAGTTTTTAATGCAGTGCTGCCTGAGAGATCAAAGGTCACCGACATTCAATGTTGGTTTTCTCCAGATTTCATTTTGATGATATTATGGACTGTAGATGGTGAAATCCCTACACTGCTGGATAATCTGATCCTGTTCATGCCCCATCACTGTCAGTGTGTTTTGGCAGTCTTTGGTGACCATACACCCTACTGAAAATTTTAATCACCTCATGTTCATTTCGAAATATACCCTAATTTATGTGAGCAATATATATATATAAGAAAATTACAAAAACATCTTTCAATTGATAAATCATCTCTATTGCGATTAGCATTTTTTTGTCACCAACTACCATTATTTATTGCCTTTATTTGCTCTTTGTCTGTGATTGTGTCTCTGTGGTTTCCATTTTCCTGTCACAAGTCACAAGAGGGCACTGATTCAGTATAGCATGCTAATGGATATCACACTTGATTATGTGTTTGCTGTGCCGAGCTTGGAGCTGCTGATTGCATCTCCTATCTCACTCCTTGGTGACAATGCCATTCATGATGTAATGTCCTTGTTTTGTTTGTATAATTCATTCTGTTTTTCATTCCAGAAATAGGATCTCCAAATCCAAATTCAGGTTAGTAAATGTACTCTGAAAACAGGATTTGCCATCTTATGACCTCTGTAAAACATTCCATGTATGCATTTGCCTGTCTGTTCATTCTGTCTTCTGCTTTTTTTATTGTGTCCTAATAAAAAAATTGACGGTTACTAAGGCTAACTGAAACTTCTCAAGACATTAGCAGTCTGGCTGTTTCCTGCCTTTTTATGATTAGAAGTGTAACATTTAGCATCCAAATCTTTAAAAATATTGCATTCTGAAAATAAAATGAGTTGTTCTATCTCTCTCCTTCTCTGTGTCTGACTTTGTCTCATAGTCGATATTCACGTCGTTGGAATCGTCTGTGCCGGCGAAAATGTCGGGCTGCTGTGAAGTCAAATGTCTTTTACTGGCTGGTGATTTTCTTAGTGTTCCTGAATACTCTCACCATTGCTTCTGAACACCATCAACAACCGCAGTGGCTGACTGATGTACAAGGTAATCAACAATGAGGCAAAATGGTATAATTTAGTTCAGATTATTGCCGGCCACTAGACACTATAGGCAAAGCTACAATCCTTAGCTCGCACTTATTATTATGCATGTTTTTTGAGAACAGGTTTATATTAATGCGATGTGGATAAAACAGGCATAGATCCTACACATGCCTTTTATGTATTAGAGTACATTTTAAGGAGGGCTATGAAAGTCATATACTATGAAATGTTTGCATATTCTTTCCCCCAAATTACATTTGCACTGCTGTGTCAGTGGGATTTCAGTAGTGGATGTTCTGGGCTTCTAAATATAAGGTTTCGTAAAGATCAATACTTATTCTAATACTTATATTAAGCAGTGGCAACCATTTTGAACCATGTGCTAAGGACCTCTATGTGATATGTAGAATTTCCAGTTTAAATACCATATACAATCAACTGTTTGCTTCTAGTAAACCTGAGGATAAATTGATATTCAAATTTAAGTCCCATTTATTTGTATAACACAGTTTACAAATAGATATTGTCTTAAATCATATTTATAAGAGTCAAATTTAGAAACAGATGCGACAGTGGCAAGGTTAAATGGCTAGAGACTGATAAGAAATACTGAGAGGAACCCTGCTCATACGGGTAAGACAGCCTTCTTTAGGTGAGGCTGGAAAACAAGGATAGTTAAACAGTAGTAAGTGTAAACAGTTGTTTGAAGCAGTAAATATGTGTAAGAGTGAAAATGCTGATGGAAAAACATCAAAGGTTTTGCTATGATATCATGAAAGCAGTTCTCAGAGTGGAAAACACAAAACAGGGTAAGAAGCGTGGACCAAGGCAACAATCTTGTAAACAGTGGATTGGAAATACGGATAAACAACCAGAAAGAAAACCGCTTGGTATGCTCATAGAAAGTAGAGGCAATACTTCACAACAAGCAAGTCAAGACACAAACAGCAGTCACATTGTTCAGGTGAATCTTGGGAAACTGAGTCTTGAGCATCTGTGTGAATGGAGAGCAAGTGCAGGTGCAGTGCAGTGCATAGCAGGATAAAAGTTTTGCCAGCTGATTTGTTTTAGTCAGTTACAATGCAGTAATTTAGTATTCAGATAGGCCAGGGAAATGTTTCAGAATGTTTTAAAATGTTTTTCAGATTTCTGCAACTGATGTTTTATGGCCTAAAACATAAACCATTTTTTACAAGTCTTAAAAGTTGATAAAATAAGCCATTTATACAAATTAGAGAACTATATTATACTTAATCATTAATTTATTAAGAAAAATACCAGAATATCAAACATAAATAAAATAACTGAAGTCAAATATAATAATATATAGAGTAATATTTTAGAGAAAATTTAATAAATATTAAGACAAAATAAAATATGCATATCAGCAATTATTTACACTGATACACAAAGTCACTTTAGGATAATGAGTCCTTGGAAGTCCTTGGAGGTGTAACGCGAGCGTACAGAGTCAAATACTGGCGTTTATTCAGATAAGCGGCAGGCAAAAAACAGTCCAGGGCCATATACAGAAGGCAAAAGGAGCAGGCAAATGTTTCCAGAGTGGTGAGATGAAATTGAAATTGGAGTCAGACGGATGAAGAGTGGATCGGAAACACGGTAAGACAGTAGTAAATATAACATGAAGATAACGCTAGGAAACGAAGTGGTGACTACGAGACTTAGCGGTGAACTGAGGTGACGGGAGTGAATATAAGTGTGAGAACTAATGAGGTGAGGGTGATTAGTAGGACGGTGATTAGGAACGCGTGGTCTGCTGGGTGTGATCGTCTGAGCAGTCCGTGTGTGTGACAGTGCCCCCCCCCAAAGGACCCGAAAGCTGTCCACACTGCGGAAGAGAACTGAGGCCCCCGGTCCAAGTAAATCACCTCCAGGATGTCGAACGCTGTGAACACTTTCAAACAGTAGTTCTGCTGTTTCAAATGCCGTGGGGAGTTTGAGGAGCTTACTGCTTTAAAGAACCCTTTAAAGAATCCTTGGAAAGGGGGGAAATCTGTAGCAAAGTCAATCACCAGGTGAGACCATGACCGTTGCGGTATGGGTAGGGGAAGGAGCCAGCCCAAAGGAAGGGTGCAAGGGGTCTCACACTGGGCGCAGGTAGCGCAAGAGGAGATGAACTTGTGGAGATCCTTGTGCATCGCCTTCCACCAGAAACGGGGCGACAGTAGTTGGACCGTGCAGGTCTTGTTCGGGTGTCCCGAGCATGGGGAGTTGTATGCCCAGGGGAGGAGTTTTTCTCTGAATTCCAGGGGGGACATAATTCCTGTCGGAGGGACAGCCCGGTGGGGGGCGAGTCTGGGAGAGGGCTCTGTCCAAGTCAAGCTCAAATTCCCACTGGATTGCGTCGAGGAAGCATGTGGCGAAGAGGATGGGTTCAGGAATCTTGGGACTCTCAGCGGCGGGTTCTAGGCAGCGAGAGAGTGCATCTGCCTTGTAGTTCTTTGACCCCGGCGATGGAGAGATGGAACTGGGTGAAGAACAAGGCCCAGCACGCATGGTGGGGGCTGAGGCGTTTCAAATACTCCAGATTTTAGTGGTCCGTGAAGACTTACCCCCTCCAACCAATGCCTCCATTCCTACAGAGCCAATTTGATTGCGAGAAGCTCCCGGTCGCCCACGTAGTAGTTTCTCTCAGCCGGCGACAATTTGTGCGAGTAGAAAGCTACAGGGTGGAGTTTAACATGTTGCCCTGAGCGTTGAGACAGACTGTCCCCCACACCAACAGACGAGACATCCACCTCTACGATGAAAGGGAAGTTGGGGTCGGGGTGGGCCAGTACCGGGGACTGGGTGGAAGCCAATTTGAGGCCACATTAAATGCCGCTTCGGCCTCTGGAGACCAGTGAAGTCTTCGCGGTTTGTCTCAGAGGAGTGTTGTCAGAGGGGCGACCGTTCGGCTAAAATTCCAGATGAACTGTTGGCAGAAGTTTGCAAAGCCCAGGAATCGTTGGAGATCTTTCAGTGACCTTGACCTCGGCTATTGCCACCCCCTGGGGGGAGATGATGTAGCCCAGGTATGTGACGGACTGAGTATAGAATTTGCACTTTTCGACTTTGATCCGAAGCTGATTCTCCTGGAGTCTTTGGAGGACTTGACGAACGTGGGAAATGTGGGTGCGGAGGTCAGGGGAAAAGATCAGTTTATCGCCCAGGTATACCACCAGAAATCGTCCGAGCATGTCCCGAAGCATGTCATTGATAAAGGTCTGTGAGCAAGCAAGTGAGTCCCGGCATGGGGAGGAATGTAATGGATTCCACATGGGTAGCGCTTGAGATCATGGTAAGTAGGGATGTGAAACAGGTAAGGGGACGAGACCCCAAGGGTTGTCTATTTGCCGCCATAGCCAGACGTCTCGTAGAGAGAGAGAGGGTAGCATCAGGAGAGTGGAGGTGGAGAGCACGGGTAACGTGAAAGAGGCAGAGGCATGAGCCGTACTCACCCGGGGTGCACGTGCGGGGTGATCTGGTGCTGTGGTGGACCTTCGAGGCGGAACCTGGTCGCAGTCAGGACGACGATGCTTCTGTGAGCCACAGTAGGCGCAGAGACCCTTCATATAGCGACGGTGGTCATACAGGTGGGTGCGACCTAGTTCCATGGGTTCGGCTGTGGTACGAGATTCAAGTGCACCTGGGAGACGGTGGCGACGAGGACGAGTGTAAAGGAGCTGGTCCAACCTGATGGTGAGTGATATCAGCTCATCCAGTGACAGATCTGCATCGCGGCCAGCGAGCTCAGTCTTGAGTTTCTCAGTGAGTCCCTGTTGGAAGGTGGGGAGCAGCGCTGCCTCATTAAAGCCGCTCTGAGCAGTCAGGGTGCAGAACTGTAACGCATACTCTGCGGCCGTGCGGGTACCGGAGGCGCGTCTGCCCCACTGGTTCCATGTTTGGCTAAGTCTTCTGTAACGCGAGCATGAAAAAGGGAGACGGATTCGGTGTTGGACGGACGCAGAGTGGATCGGAAACTTGGTAAGACGGTAGTAAATATATAATGAAAATAACGCTAGGAAAAGTGGTGACTACGAGACTTGGTGGTGAACTGAGGTGACGGGAGTGAATATAAGCGTGAGAACTAATGAGGGACAGGTGTGCGTGATTCGTAGGACGGTGATGAGGAACGTGTGATCTGCTGGGTGTGATCGTCTGAGCAGTCCGTGTGTGTGACAGGAGGCATATTATCCCCTGACAACCAAAGGATGAAGCGAGTTACTGCCCTCAGATGTGGCCCGGGCGTGGTGGGACTGGTTTTTGTTAATGTAAACCAGTAGAGTGATGCTGAAATTGAGGAACATATTAGTACGTGGGGCTGAAATTGGTATCAGAAAATAATCTGGTAGAGAAATGAAAAAAGTAGTTACTTATTGGTTAAGAACACAGAGTCTAATTAACAGTCACTGATCCCTGTGACTACATGGGTTTACTCTGGGCACTCCGGTTTCTTCCCACAGTCCACCAGCATGTACTTCATTATTGATTAGGCTTAATTGGCTATAGTGTGTGGGTGTGCGTATGCCCTACGAAGGATTGGCAATCAACTATATATTTAAAATCATAAAACAGCTGTCTTAAAAGTTCTACAGAGCAAATATGACCTAGTTTCTTAATAAAACCTTATCCCTTTCTAAAAACTATAGAATTAACTATTTATGGAGTAAACAGTTGTCACACAAACAACAATATGATATAAGAAAAGGAGGCATGAGTACCCTGATGGATTTTTAGCTTCATACAGATGAAAATATAAAATATAATTATATGTTTTTTTTGTTAGACAGTGTCAATGCTTTTAAGGTATAGGGCATCGAACCTTTTTTTAATTCAAATTCAGGATTTAGTGCTTCTAAAGTGTGCTCCCACAGCCCACCCTTAAAGCGTGAGCTATAAAACAATGGCAAAACATCAAGAAAGCTGCTTGCACAGATTCTGTTTCACTCATTACCACCAAGTACTTTGCTGATCAGCTGTCAGCTTTCTTCACATCTAACTGGTCAGATAGAACAGAACAGTAACCCTACTGTTCCATTTATTACACCAGTCTAAATCAATTTTGCTGGCTAAAAGAAAATGTGATCTTCATGCATTTCAGTGTGCGGAATCCAAAAATCAAGTCTTTTTTCCACAAAACGCTGTCTTTAACTTGTATAGCAATAACAAAAAAATATTATTTAGATATGCTGAATATGTGAAAAGATAATTCATTGGCAGAAAGAAAAGCTGATAATGCAAAAAGAAATGCTAAATATGCAGTATAATCGGCATTACTAATAAGAAGACCACTTAGTAAACACTTTGAAACTGCTGATATCAGCATATTATGGCTATATAAGCAACGTAAAAAACGAGTAGTAATCAGTAGTTCAAGAGGCTTCGAAGTTGCTGCAAATTTACATATTAAAGTTAACTCTTCAAATCAACTCTGTTATTTTGAAATATGTCACCCAACACTCAAATTGTTTGTGGATGGTGCTGGAATTATCCAGATATATTGTGTTACATTTTTGTCTGTTTTATAACACCCAAACAAAGGACAAATATATCTGACTTTATACAACCCTAACATAAAAATTTTATAAAAACTTAATAAAAACAGAATACGATGATTTGCAAATCCTTTTCAACCCATATTCAGTTGAATACACTACAAAGACAAGATATTTAATGTTTAAAAGGCTACACTTAATAGTTTTTTTTTGCAAATATTTACTCATTTTGAATTTGATGCCTGCAACATGTTCCAATAAAGTTGGCAGAGGGGCAACGCAAGACTGAGAAAGTTGTGGAATGCTCAAAAAACACTGGTATCGAACATTGCACAGGTGAACAGGTTAATTGGAAACAGGTGAGTGTCATGATTTGGTACAACAGGAGTATCCCAAAAAGGCTCAGTCGATCCCAAGCATGGATGAGGCGAGGTTCACCAATTTGTAAACAACTGCATGAGTGAGTAATCCAACAGTTTGAGAACAATGTTTCTCAAATGTGCAGTTGCAAGGAATTTAGGGATTTAATCATCTACAGTCCATTATCTCGTCAAAAGATTCAGATCATCTGGAGAGTCTCCACAAGTAAGCAGCAAGGCCGAAAACCAACATTGAATCCCTGTGACCTTCAGTCCACTCAGGTGGCACTGTATTAAAAACCAACATAATTCTGTAATGGTTATTACCACATGGTCACAGGAACACTTTATAAAACCATTGTCAGTGAACACAGTTAGCTGCTCCATCCACATGTGCAAGTTAAAACTCTACCATGCAAAGCAAAAGCCATATATCAACAACACCAAGGAATGCTGCCGGTTTCTCTGGGCCCGGACTAATTCTGAGATGGACTGATGCGAAGTGGAAAAGTGTCCTGTGGTCTGACGAGTTCACATTTCTGATTGCTTTTGGAAATCATGGACGTCGTGTCCTGTGGGCCAAAGAGGAAACAGACTGTCTGAATTGTTATCAGCACAAAGTTCAAAAGCCAGCATCTCTGATGGTATGGGGGTGTGTTAGTGCCCATGGTTTGGGTAAGTTGTACTGTATATCTATGAAGGCATTATGAAGGCCATTAATGCTGAAATGTACATACAGGATTTGGAGCAACATATGCTGCCACCCAAGCAATGTTCTTTTCAGAGACATTCCTGTTTATTTCAGCAAGACAATGCCAAGTCAGATTCTGCACATGTTATAACAGCATTAAGCAACTGAAGTTGTACACGAAGTAAGAATGGAAAATAATTCCACCTACAAAGCTTCAACAATTAGTGTCCTCAGTTCCCAAACACTTACTGAGTGTTGTTAAAAAGGAATTATGATGTAACACAGAGGTAAATATGCTTCTGTCCTAACTTCTTTGGAATGTGTTGCAGGTATCAAATTCAAAATTGGTGAAGATTTGCAAAAAACAATGAAGTTTATCCATTTGGACATTAAATATCTTGTCTTTGTAGTGTATTCAATTAAATATGGGTTAAAAAGGATTTGCAAATCATCATATTCTGTTTTTATTTGTCTTACACAACGTCCCAACTTTTGTAGAATTGGGGTTGTATACGAAAACCTTATCATGCATATTTTAGGGGTTAAACTGCATGAACAAAACTTAGGCACCACATAAAGTGTGCTGCATAAGTGCTGATAACCTGAGACAAAGAATGTCCTGGTACAAGATCTTGATCTGCCAAAGCCGAGTCACTGAGTTCAAGGCTTAATTAGAAGGCTCCCGGTACCACATTTATGTATCGTAACAGAGAGAAAGATTTATTTATTGGGTGATTGTGATGTAATGATATTTTATGTAGTTGAAAAATGGAGGATTTCTATAGACAGTTCAAAGATAAGTCTAAAGCGTGATTTGCTTCACAGTGGCAATAAATTGGCTTCCTATGGTACTGCTCACTTTGTAAATATGAAAAAAACGTATCAATCAATGAGAACTATTTTTCAAGAAATCAAATATAATGATCATTGCTGGATTTTATATGGTTACCTGGAGGATTTTATCAATGCTTCTAAAACAACAAAACGGTTATACAAAATGTCCTTGCTTCCTGTGCCTTTAAGATAGCTGAGCAAAGGCAGAACATTACGGAAAGAACGGGCACATAGATAGAAATTTGAGGTGGGTGAAAAGAATATTAAGAATTAACCACTTGGTAATGCTCAACGTGTTTCTTTTTCCCCATTACATATAACACTGAGACTTATTGAACAGTTTGTTAGGGCTTTGGATTGAGATGGTGAGTGCTTCAATTACCAATGTACCACACTTTCTGCTTCTTCGAATAAGACATTGAAAGATGGCATATTTGATTGACTGCAAATTATGCTTCTAATCAGAGACTGAGAATTCCTCATTAACATGAAAACCATGGAAAATTATGATTAGAGTGCTTTTGTGATGGGATTACAGACTTTCTTGGCAATTTAAAACATTTTAGTTAAAAATGTCTTAATTGTATTTCAAAACATATGTGCCAAACTAGAACGCTTCTACCAAGACATCAAGACCATGGAACAAAGATATTAAGGCATATGGAACACAAATCTGATCATAATTATACCAGAGCATCCAAAAGAGATGGTTTTCTCCCTAACAATGAAAATGATTAGAAAGTTTTTTGCATGAAGTAAATATATTACATCTACTTTTCTATATCAAACTTCTCATTACTTTTATTTATTATCTTTAATCAAACATCTAATGTATAAACATTTAATGTATTTTTTTACTTTAAATTTGAAATTTGCACCTTTAATTTGGCTAAAATATGCAAAAATAATTAGGTTATTATTATTACCTCAGCATAAAACTCTTTGTTAACTGTAGACCAGTGTTATAGTTCAAATCCTATAAAATGTAGAGATAATTAACTGCAGACCATGGGTTCTTCAGAAGCATTCTCTATTCATTATTAGATGGGTTCTACCACCTGAGGGAATTCCCCCCTCCCAAATGTTTGAGTTGGTTGCGCCCACAAGTGCTCTTTTCTGCAGCGATAAAATTAAATATAGCAACAGAATAGCACGAAGCGTCAGTCGGCTGTGGTGGAAGGTAAAAAGAGGGCAGGTGGAGCCGAAAAGGGCAGATTTAAAAAAGAAAGAAGATGGAAGAAGAAGCTGCCAAATGTGCAAAATTAACTAACTTTTTTGCTAGAGGACAGACTCCAGCTGCCGCCGGTAAACAGAGATATGCGCAACGTTTGCAATGTCGACTCAGCGTAGTTTATCTTTGTAGAGCCCAATACACACTATTAATCACAAATGTCCAGTTTCAAACTGAAAATAATAAACATCATTTAGATGTGTAAGAGTTTAGCGTAAACCTAACAATAGAGCACCTCTCTGTTGTCTGTCTCCTCTAATTTTTTAATTATTTTTAATTTAACTTATTGATCCTGTACAAATGTAAATGTTTTCATCTTTATCACATTTATTACCTTTTAAATCTAATGTTTGAATTAAACATGTTTAAGTAAAGGTTACTGTTTACTTACCAACATATACATGAACTTATATGCAATAAAAGGCATTGTAAGAGCTAGCTGCTGTTTCATTTATTCAAATTCTTCCTCCATGGAAAAAGTTGGAGGCTTGATTTGGGTATAAAACTCCCGGGCTGAAAAAGGGGCCCCACTCCGGCCCTGGTTAGATCACGAAGATTTTATGGATAAATATAATCCGGTCTGTAATCACAGTGATTATTTGAAATGTGCAAAGCCATTCCTGATGCTCTAATCCATCTTATCCAAAACACCCTGTTGTACTCTAATGTTACTTCAACTCTTCCCAAATTGAAAATAGAAAACCGAAGATTAAAAGACGAAAAATGCAACAGTAATTTTCTCACATCTGCCTTTAAATCTAAACTCTTTAATGATTAAAATAGGAGGTTCTCAGCAGTGCTAGATTCACTGACACTAACTAAAGCCAACTCTAAATATTTGAGCCTGTTTCACCGAAGGTTAAGGAAACTCATTTTAAAAATTTGTCACAAAATTTACCTGGTGAACAAATTCCTACACAAACATTTTAAATTTAACAGGGAAGGTTGTAATTTTTGTGACAATCCTGTAGAATCCGTAGAACACCTATTTTTCACTTGCCCCATCACAAAAAGTTAAAATTAAAAATTGTCTGTCTCCAAAATGAGTAAACATTCCTGATTTCAGCCTTAACCACGTCTTGTACTTTTGAGTGATCTTGAAAGCAAAATATTTGATGTTGTGAATATTGTTTTCTTGCTTGCTAAATACCACATACATTTACCTTTTTCTTAAATGATTTTAAGCTGTATTTCTCCCTGAAATGGCTAAATTCTGAGTGTGCGGAAAAAAGTTGATCTAGATGTGTTTAAATTTCTTTTGTTTTGATTTTCTGCTCCTTGCCTTGGTTCCCTGCTCTACTCTTTTTTGTATTGTTCATTCTACCTCGACGAGATGTTTGTACAAACTGTTTGCAAATACTTAATAAAACAAAAAAAGGCTCCGCTGGTCTGCTGCTTGGCCATGATGCTCCATGCGCTCCACCATCTGCATATACTCCATGTAAAAGACGCCCTTCCCAATGACCTTACAGGTGTTTTGTGATTGGTCAGGTGTGAGTTCAATTATATCTGCGCTAGTTTGCTCTTCCTGAGTTCCCCGGTTGTTTCCCTTAATTTCTATGACCTGAATTTTTGCAACCTGCATTTTGTGCCCTAAATTTTTGCAACCTGAATTTTTGAAACCTGATTTTCTATGACCTGAATTTTAATTATCTGAAATTTCACACCACTTTTTTTTAAAAACATGATTTCTGGTTCAGGTTCTGGTAACACTGATTTAACTTCATATACAACACCTTTTTGTACTGTAACTAATTTCCAACTGTACACAAATTTCCAGTACAAAATGTGAACGTTATATGAATGATTTTGCCAGTTTTTCAAATGTAGTAAAAGCTGTAGTTGACCAAAAGAGAAAATCTGTAAAGTTTTCAAATTCAACATGGCTTATTCTGTACACAGTAGTGCCTTCATTGATGGACTTATAATCTAACAGAATCTTATAACCCAAAATAAAAAGTAGTTGGTTTCTTACATAAAATGTCTTATGTAGTGTTTCTTAAAGTGTTTCTTAAATTTACTTTTATTTTATTACAGAGGATATGCACTGGAGAACCTTAATTTCATTTGTTATTAAATATCCATTCCTGCATTTTAGGCCTCCAGTACATTACATAAAAAGGGTATTTATCACACTGTAATGCTGACGTTCTTTTTTCACTGTACTTAAAATATGTTTTGGCAGAGGGAAATCCTAGGATGTGCAACGGTACAGGGTCATTATACAGTGGGTACGGAAAGTATTCAGACCCCATTCACTCTTTGTTTCATTGCAGCAAATTGCTAAAATCGAAAAAGTTCATTTAATTTCTTATGAATATACAATTAGCACCCCATCTTGACAGAAAAAAACAAACATGTAGAAGGTTTTGTAGATTTTTTAAAAAAAGAAAAACTGAAATATTACATGGTCATAAGTATTCAGACCCTTTGCTGTAACACTCATATTTAACGCACAAACTGTCCATTTATTCTTGTCCTTCTTGAGATGGTTCTACTTTTTAGTCCAGCTGTGTTTAATTAAATTAATTGAACTTTATTAAAAAGGCACATCTGTCTATATAAACCTCACAGATCACGGTGCATGTCAATGCAAATGAGAATCATGAGGTGGAAGGAACTCTCCAAGGAGCTCAGAGACAGAATTGTGGCAAGGTACAGATCTGGCCAAGGTTACAAAAAAAATCTGCAGCATTCAATGGTCCTAAGAGCAGAGTGGCCTCCATAACCTTTAAATGGTTTGAGATGACCAGAACTCTTCCTAGACCTGGCCGTCCAGCCAAACTGAGCAATCATGGGAGAAGAACCTTGGTGAGAGAGATAAAGAAGAACCCAAAGATCACTGTGGCTGAGCTCCAGAGATGAAGTAGTGAGATGGGAGAAAGTTCCACAAAGTCAACTATCACCTCTTCCAGAGTGCTCAGGACCTCAGACTGGGCCGAAGGTTCACCTTCCAACAAGACAACGACCCTAAGCACACAGCTAAAATAACAAAGGCGTGGCTACAGAATAACTCTGTGACCATTCTTGATTGGTCCAGCCAGAGCCCTGACCTAAACCCAATTGAGCATCTCTGGAGAGACCTGAAAATGGCCTTCAACCAACGTTCACCATCCAACCTGACGGAACTATAGAGCATCTGCAAGTAACAATGGCAGAGAATCCCCAAATCAAGGTGTAAAAAACTTGTTGCATCATTCCCAAGAAGACTCATGGCTGTACTAAGCTCAAAAGGGAGCTTCTACTAAATACTGATCAAAGTGTCTGAATACTTATGACCATGTGATAGTTTTTCTTTTTTAATAAAGTTGCAAAAATTTCTACATGTCTGTTTTTTTCTGTCAAGATGGGATGTGTACATTAATGAGAAATAAAATGAATTTTTTGGATTTTAGCAAATGGCTGCAATGAAACATAGGGGTTATGAAACATAAACGAATAGGGGTCCCACTGTATTCTATTTTGAAGGCTACTGCATTCCGTGTTGTACGATGAGCACTGTTTTGTTTATAAAGTTACTGGGCCTTTTTACTTAATGCATACTTGCCTGAATACAGTACATTCTGTTCCCTTACCTGATGTTTTACAAATTAAGCACTGCAGTGCAAATTACTGTTAAATTGAACTCATCTTTTCTTAAGTATTTCCAAACTACCAGACTTAGTTGATTGTTTTTGAGAAGACCTGCTTTCTTTAGTCTTCATGCATATTTGGTACTGTTTTGTTCTCATACCAACTAGTCAATTATATCGTTCCATAATGACTAGTCCACTAGTTTAAGCATCACCCTAGTGTTCACATGCTAAACGTGAGTCAAAAGCCACATGACACCCTTTTATTTCATAAGGAAATGGGAAATTGATATTAGAATACCCCAGCAAGTAATGGGTAAGGAGGCTTATTTTTTAGGCTATACCCGAAACATGGCTGTCATCTTGAAAGTCACCATATTGGATCAAAGGCAAATTTTTGCAATGGGAAGGTGGTCAACAAAAAAGACCATAATTGTCTCAAAAATACATTTTCTCAATACATTTGTAATATCTTTTGTGGTTCAAAAGAAATCACACACAGAAATTTCAAAACTTTGGTTGTTCATCACAGCTAACTGAAAATGGAATTGACAATTCTAATGTTCAGTGAACACAGCTGCTGTATTATAGCGACGGCATCAACAACCGACACCCAGAAAGACCTTTTAATATACTTTCACACAACACTGGTCCATCCCTCATAGACAAATTTTGAGAAATGAGGACTGTGGGCAATAAGCCGTGTCGTGTTTGTCCGAAGACCGCTACCGAAGAAACCTCAACAATAGTTTTTGGCAGCCTTTGGGAAAAGTCCGCAACATAGCACACAACGTGTCCTGTGACTTTTGACTCACCCTATATATTAAAGCAATAAACCACTTGTTCGTTACGATGATTTTATCACGGCTTAGGGTGTTATTAGGCAAAGGAGTCGAGAACAGCTTGCAGCTGGGCGTATAATGGTGCTGGCCTTGCCGTTTCGTAGATCTTAAGAAACCAGCCTATATAATTTAGAAATCTATATAATGCACGTAGTTTTATTTATTATAAAGAAATGTATGTTGCTCTTATACGGGCACATATGTAGGCAGGGAATTGTGTCACTATGCATTGTCACTGTGGAGATTTCATCCTGGTCTGTCAAGGTTACTAGGTATATGAGCTACCACTGCACCACACTACTAAAAACAACAAGGAACTGAAATGGATTCCTAAAAAACAACTTGTACTGTGTTCAAATGGAGAAAATAAAGATGATAATTAAAGTAAGGTTGGCATCATGCCTGATCTCACAAACCCAAATTAGTTAGTCTCGATTTCCTTCCACAACTTAGAACATTATTGTTTTCAAAAGATCAATTTATCATCTTATCTATCTATTGTCTCCCCCCCCCACTCTATTTTATCCTCAATTGTCTTTCACTTTGTCAACTTTCCCTTCACCTTACCCAAGTACACCTCCTTGAACTTTAAGTAAGTGGTTTGTAACGTGGAGGCCCACCTGACAGCTTTCCTGTGCTGGAAATAAGACCTGTTCTTTCCATCTTTGTTTTGTATCTGTCTGATTTTAATCATGTCCTCGAGGGCTCCTGAATTCACATTCCACCTGCACCATCAATAACAGACAGGGTCGTTCTCCTGACCTGAAATTTGATGTTTTTGCCTTGTTCTTTTGAAACAGACTTTGAAGATTGTTTTTGTTAACACAATCAAAAACCTATTGACAGCACAAAAGCTAGCAAGTTAGCCTGGTTTCAGAATCTCAAAAACGTTTGTCAGTTAGTAAAGGCTATAAATCCTTAATGACAGCATAATGGTAGGAAGGCTCAGGGTGCGTAAGATGTAAGCATGGTTTTATAAAGATGTGAGAATAATTAGAAATAAGAACAGGACACAATGAGATCCAGAAAATTAATTACTACTACTACTACTACTACTGATAATAATAACAACAATAATAATAATAAGAAGAAGAATAAGAAGAAGAATCCAATGATTATTGTATGTTATTATTGCAGGCTGAATGATTTACCCTGTCACAATTCATTATTCTAATTATTATAGTAATTATGGACTGTTGGACAGTGTTGCAGTGTTTTTGCAGTGTTTTCCTTTCTCCAGAAGTTTTATCTTGGTCGTATCAGTCCACAAAATGTTCTTCCAACAGCCTTCTGGCTTTAGCATCCTCTCAAACTGAAGATGGGTAGGAATGACCTTGCTGGAAAACAGTGGCTTTTACCACCAAGTGGCCATTCATTTCTCCCTTTTATTTCATTCTGCAATAATACTTTTCGAGATTATTTAGCAGAATAGCTTGAGCACTCTAGTGACAGACTCTCAGAGACCATTTTTTTTTTCAAATGATTAAAAAAAAAATACTGGTTCATCACATCTTGCTTTGTTTTCCCCTGTTCACATGTATCCAGAATTTGTTTAAAAGATTGACTTCTGGCAACGGAGGATCTCCAGTTTGTCAACAAATATATGAAAAAATTCCTGAAATAATGGAAGGAATTTATATATTTCTTCCTCTACAGGTTATAATATAATTAAACAGTTCAGAGAATCTTGAGGAGCTTCAGTTCCTAATTGGTAAGGCCACAAGTTAAACTTCTGTGATCTCTGATCCCTCAGCTGGCCCTGCGTCAAGAATTCATCAATAACTAATATAACCACAGAGGAAAGGGATTACTTTGGCAAATCTTTGCCAAGCACTACAATATGAAGTTACATTCAGAAATGCAAACAGGCATCAGAGGCTCGGCCTGACAGTCAATGACTGGTTTGGACCCAGGGCCAGAGTGATACTAGCTTCATAAGAACTGATCACATAATGGAAGTAGAGTGTGCTTATGCGACTGATGGTGGGGATTAGCTCCTGGGTTTTTAGGGTAACAGAGCATGCTCACTACTACTGCAGGACTGATAAAATAAGTGCTACCATGTGCACATCTATAAAAAAAAAGGCATCGCAAGATGAAAAGGTCCTCCCAATCTCCCAAACTCAAATATACATTAAGTTTACCTTTCAACGTACACAAGTTACTTCACATACACAATTAAGCAAACTGCTCTGATGCTGACTCTTGGCCAGTTTAAACAGTGTATCAGCCATATGCAGCTTGTAAATGACCTAACTGTGCCATGCTTACTGGGCAATGAGGATAACAATTAAGTTAAGCTGGTACTGCATGGATTTAACCTGTGAGTAGTCCTTAGTCACCTAAAAACATTTTCTATCATCTTTTAACTAAACAAATATAATATTTACTTTACCAAACCCTGGTTTGTACCTTAACTTCCCACCATGCATGTATTTGACATTTCATTATTGCAAGATGTTATTAGAATAAACATGAAGCCAGGCTGGCTAAATTATTTTTCAGTCATGCATAAGCAGAATCAGAAATGCAGAGAAATTCTCCGAGAAAATCTATATACGAGGACTAGTAAACTACATTTGTTTGAGTACAGAAAGTGTTCATTATTACAGTAAAGCACACCTAATTTTAATCAGTATTCTACAACAACAACATTATCTGACATCATTCAGGACATACCCCCACACCACACAGCAGTGCTGAGCATATTAAAACACAAGGTTTCATGGTATACTATTGCTTTTATAAAGCTTTTATACACCAGCATATCATCATGTACATTGCAACACTATACTGATATGATTTATTTTAGATATATTTTTTATGAGTATACCTTCACAGTTCACATTTACAACAATATAGTCGACATTATGTACTGCAGTGTTGGTACTACTGTCACGTCAAGATCTTTATCTCTGGTCTGCCCTAGCTAAACTTACCCAGCCATGTCCTGGACTCATAGAGACTTAATTTCAGTGGTTTTTGCATGGCATGGTGTGTAGTCTCACTCTGCCCATTCCTCAGTTCCTTTGCTCTTTGCAGCCCCATTCTCAGATTTCATGCTAATACTCTGATCTAGAATACGCATTCAGATCCTAATTAGCCTTTGCGCTCCCAGCATCGAGTATCTGCACTCCACTAAAGGCTTTAGTCTGGGCCAACTGTGCTGGTGCATCTCAGTTCCAGTGCATTGTCATATCACATCAAAAAACCAGAAAGTGGATGCAATGTATCATCTATATGCTCTCAGTGTTCCTCCAGTGAACTGGAACCAGAAACGGTCCTACCAGTCTCTTACTTTTTTGAGAAGTTGTCGCTGGCAGTTTAACAAGGAACTAGACATTAATTCAGTTTTATTTATATAGCGCCTTTTACAATAGAGTATTGTCTCAAAGCAACGTCACAATATTACACTTTCCTAAAAGGCCAATCCCAAGTTGAGCAAGCCTAGGGCGACAGTGGCAAGGAAAAACTCCC
>JAVSBV010044326.1:0-11145 GCA_033117975.1 Parotocinclus spilosoma
AGGGAGAGAGAGAGAGAGATAGAGAGAGAAAGAGAGAGAGAGAGAGAGAGAGAGAGAGAGAGAAAGGGGGAGAGAGAGAGGGAGAGGGAGAGAGAGAGAGAGAGAGAGAGAAAGAGAAAGAGAGAGAGAGAGAAAGGGGGAAGAAAGAGGGAAGTTATTAAGAGGGATATGGGAAAGCTTTTCAGGAACCTACACTCACTGAGCTTTTTTTTTTGTTCAAAACGTTAGACAAATCAGGGTAAAAGTTTGCTCTGTACTTGACTAACCTTCTGGAACGAATAAACGATGAAAACAAGGTACCACTGTAAAAGCCATGAATCCCAAAAACACAACCAATCAACTTCATTGCTTTGTACAAGTGTATCTTTAAAGTAGTATCCGGATGACAAAGGCATGCTGGGGTAATGAAGATTTACATGCAATGTGAGGGCAGGCCAGCAGAGAAGTGGCAAAAATCCCGCTCTAGTACGGTACAAAGTAACCACTTACTCCATTATTTACAATTGGGATCTGTTATACGATGGGGATACAAATCCATTGTAAGCTAAATTGATCATAAACCAGGGAGTTTTGATATATTTCCCTGTATATATCATATGTATACTGAGTATATATCACAGTGTAGTGTACCTTAAACATGCTTAAACACACTTCCATTAAACTGCAGCTGGGTAAAATCATTAACATGAATCTTATTATAAAAATATGTCATTAATAAAATAATGTATTGAAGGTGAAAACAAAAACAATTATTGCATGACCACGACTCTGGGCTCACTACAGCGCTCATCACTCCCGCCATGTCACACACTGCCGAAATCAAAGTTTAATATTCAGAGTACACTTTCTGCTGAATGTCAATTTATCAGATTCTCAGTGTGAAGTGATTCCATCATAATACTGGAGCTACCTGTATAGTGTGAGTATAACCTTAACTGAAGGTGTGTATCTGCAGAACTGCTGCTCACTGGATGTTCTTATTTTTTCTAAACTCTGGCGACTGTTGTGAAGACTGTTAGGATTTTTTATACACAATCACAATTGCTTTGGGAAGCTTTATGGAACATTAGTACTGAGTACTGAGCAAATTGCAAAAGCCTCAAAATGTCTCAAGGACCTAATTTGACGAGTTCTGAGGTTGTCAAGAACCGTGATACCACTGTAAATATATTTTGAGGCTCCTGCCTATAAGTACATAAACATAAGGAACCTTTACATAAATGAGAAAACTTTATATGAAACTTAACATAAATGCTTAAATGTTTTCAGAACAGGTACATGAATACAAGAAATTTTACACTTTAAAGAAATACAGGAACTTTCTTAGGAACCTTTAAATAAATCCCCAGGTTGTCATGAAACTTTAAATTAGCGCACAAAAGAAACCTACTAAGGAATACAAAAACAGGGAATTAGGCCCAGAAATATTCAGACAGTGACAAGTTTCAGCATTTTAGCTGTCTACCAAAACATATTCAATACACAGTTAAATAATCAATATGTGCTTTTAGTGCAGACTCTCAGCTGTAACTTATGGGTATTCCCATCCTAATTAAAGGAATGGTTTATGAGCTACAGGTCTTTAATATGTAGCTGCCTTTTTTAAGGGACCAAATGTAATTGAACAATTATCTCAAAAGTTATTTAATGGGCTGCATTGGCTATTCCCTCGTTAATCCATCATCAATTAAGCAGGCTGAAGGGACTGGAGTTGCTTCCAGGTATATCATTTGCATTTGGAAGCTGTTGCTGTGAACCCATAATGGGGTCAAAGGAGCTCTCAATAGCAGTGAGACAGACCATCATTAGGCTGAAAAAAGAAATCCATCAAAGAGGCAGCAGAAATATCTAGTGGCCTAAATAGTTTGGTACATTCTAGAGAAAAAAGAGCGGCCTGGTGACATCTGCAACGCAAAAAGGCCCGGACATCCATGGAAGACGACAGAGGAAAAACCCTTAAACATGGTGGAGGCAGTATGATGGCATGGGCATGCATGGCTCCCACTGGCCCTTTCCACGAGGGTTTATTGATGATGTGACAAAAATCAGAAGCAGCCGGATTCATTCTGAATTGTACAGGGATACTTTCTTCTCAAACCAAATGCTGCAAAGTTGATTGGACGGTGCTTCACAGCACAGATAGCCAATGACCCAAAACATACTGCAAAAGCAACCCAAGAGGGTTTTTTTTTTAAGCTAAATAAGTTAAATTTTCTGCAGTGTCCTAGTAATCACCAGATCTCAACATGATAGAACATGCATTTCACTTGCTTAAGACAAAACGTAAGGCAAAAAGACCCACAAACAAGCAACAACTAAAGCATCACAAAGGAGGAAACCCAGCGTTTGGTGACGTCCATGGGTTCCAAACTTCAGGCAGTAAGGCCTACAAAAGATTCTCAACAAAGTATTAAAAATGAACATTACATTTATGGAAAGGTTAATCTGTCCAATTACTTTTGAGCCCCTGAAATGACGAGGTCTTGTAGAAAAACGGTTGCATTTCCTAAATGTTACATTAAACCTGAAAGTCTACACTTCAACTGCAACTCAGCTGTTTCATTTCAAATAAAATGTGGTGGCATTCAGAGTCAAAATCAAGAAGATTGCGTCACTGTCCAAAAATGTCTGTACTGTAAATTTACATACGACTGGGCAACCTTTATAGAAAATTTTATGTTTAGGGACCTTCATGGAAAAAATCCACAAAATGTTTAAGGAATCTTTATATAATATATCTTTATATAATATGCCAGGACAGTGTTTACCTATACTTGTAAGGAATAAATGTCCTCAACCTGGAAATTGTGACTTTTAAGCAGTTCATGGAGAGCTGTGTATTTAAGACGTAGTGAGAAAGTTGTGTCTGTGTGTGTGTACCTGAGCAGTACTGAGAGCGTTACACATGGAGCAGATTGCCTCAGCATCTTCATCTGTCTTCTTTTTAACCTGCAGTAACTGAGCAGCTTGGATTAGAGGTTCTAGAGTCTCTTTTGCTCCACAAACCATCAGGTTCTTTACCCTCAACCATTCCTCCATCTGACTGACATTATACCTGTAAAACACACACGCGCACACACGCACACAATCACGTAGCAATCTCTAACTATCATTCCTACATTCCTACAACAGTCTTTGTGAAGAAGGTGTGGCCTCTGTACTACAGTCTTAGTGAAGAAGGTGTGGCCTCTGTACTACAGTCTCAGTGAAGGTGTGGCCTCTGTACTACAGTCTTAGTGAAGGTGTGGCCTCTGTACTACAGTCTTAGTGAAGGTGTGACCTCTGTACTACAGTCTCAGTAAAGGTGTGGCCTCTGTACTACAGTCTTAGTGAAGGTGTGGCCTCTGTACTACAGTCTTAGTGAAGGTGTGGCCTCTGTACTACAGTCTCAGTAATGGTGTGGCCTCTGTACTACAGTCTCAGTGAAGAAGGTGTGGCCTCTGTACTACAGTCTCAGTGAAGAAGGTGTGGCCTCTGTTGTGCATCCATCAGAAGATGGATTATTGATTGATTACCTGATCTGCATGCCTTTACTCCAGGAGCACATGTCCTTGCGCAGAAGTAGGTTGTTGAGTGTCACTGCACCGATGATGTAGAACTGCTGCTTTACAACCTGTTTAATGAGCTCAGGGTCGTTTCCATGCTGACACATGATGCTGTGGAAGGAGTTGAGCTGACGGATGATGGAGTCGAGTGTGAACGTCCCTTCATCAGCCACGCTGGACGTCCTCTTCCTCAGACCTGTGGGCTTCACGGCTGACACGCCCTGAATAGTCTCGTGCTCGAGCATCCCTGACACTGAACACACACACGCACACACACACACAATATGGTTATTTTAAGACACTGTAATGTAAATATAAATGAGATTTTCACAAGAAAGCTCAATACATAATGTGTCAGAGATACTACTGAAAATAAAATTGATTGATGAGCGATTGTAACAACTGATACTTTTTGTTGACGGAAAGTTGCCAAAAGTGCATTGCTAAAAGATCAGCTTAATCGTGAATGTGAACCAGTTCATATACACTGCTCACAAAAATGAGGGGCTATTTTCATTATAATCTAATGTTTGTAAGCACTATAGTTATCAGGTTATAGAGAACATAGTAGAGAAACAAAAATGCAGTACTACTTACAATAGTACAGGCTCATACACTTAAGAATGTCATTTATAAATTATGTCAGTACAAATAAGTGGTAAAAAGCCATACACACAAACATGAGCAACTGGCATAAAGGTCTCTAACCACATCAACAAAATTGGAATTTCTGCTGCCCCTAAACTTTAGCGCCTCTGTTTGTGCATCTACAGTGTTGATTGGGAAGAAAAGGAAAAATGTGCTGCTAGGACATAAATAAGCAATTAACATAGGAATCTGTAGGAATAATTAAATATGTTAATAAGAGAAACTGTAACATCATATGTTGGGGAGCTCTGTACAGTGCTGTAATTGAACAATTTGACTATTCTGTCATTGAACACATGACATGTTTAAATGAAACATGTCAATATTAATTGCTGACCCACTAACTATAAAAATCAAAATTGATTTATCTGGTAAAAGATTTATTTATCCGGTTAATCCTGGACAGTTTCCTGGGAGAGCTGGTACAAGGTAAGACAGTACATTACTGGGCATATACACTCACACACACAAACACACAGAGACACACACAGACACACAAGAACACAGAGACACACACACACACCGAGACGCACACCGAGACACACACACACACACACACACACACACACACAGCCTGTCTTGTTTGTCATCGATGTTTCAGATGATACAAAAAGTATCAGGTCCATCATACCACCCTCAAGTGTGAGATCTTTTCCCTACACAGGATCGTAATGCTATTGTACTTTCTATAATCATTTTGAATTTCCATAAATTGGCAATGAGACCTGTACACTGGCATCTCAGACTGAGGAATGTCCAATACAATCTTTAGAATCATTAGAGGCCATAATTGCTATCCACATACTACCATATTGCTTAGAGTTCAGTTGTCTTGTGTAATAAATTAAACGAGAAATAAGTCACCTGACTGCATCTTTACTGGAGGACTTGATGATGTCGTTAGCGGTTGGGACGCCGACACGCTTGAAGGAAATACCCTGGTGAATAAATGCACAACAGAGCACGTGTGACGGTAATGTCTGAAGTTGGTGATTAATATGCATTAAATGCAGCTGGAGACTTACTGCTTTCTGTTCTACATATCGCAGTTGATCTTCCTCTTTTCGCTGGTAGAAGCAGATGCAGATGCCAGTTCTTCCAGCTCTGCCCGTTCGACCAGAGCGATGAATATACGACTCAACGTCCTATTGGTGGCAGAAGACTGATTTAGGGTATGACTAACGCAAGAAAACAATACACAAAGTTCTACCATATCCGTGTTTGACAACCATTAGTCCCAACTGCTTTTTATTTTGATTAACCTACTTCAGGCCACTTTATTAGGTACACCTTGCTAGTACCAGGTTGGTATTCCAACAAGTAAGACTACCAGTCAAAAGTACCTTTGTACCTTAAAAACTGCCATATTTCTTTGTTAAATAGATTCGAACAAGATGGTGGAAACATTCTTTAGATTTGGACATAATCCATATTGACAAGATCACACTATTGCTGCAGATCCATGAGACGGATCTCCTGTTCTACCACATCCTAAAACTGCTCTACTGGATTGAGAGCTGGTGATTGAAGAGGCCTTTTCATGACAGTGAACACATAGGTTCAAGAAACAGTTTGAGATGATCTGAGCTTTTACATTGTACCATCTACCAACGCACTATGTGGTTGTAAAGGGGTGCACATGGTCAGCAACAATACTCAAAAACAATAGGCTGTGGTGTTTAAACAATGCTCAGTTGGTATTAAGGGACCCAAAGTGTGCCCAAAAAAAAATATCCCCCCAGACCACCAGCAGACTGAACCCTTTCTGCAAAGCAGGATGGACCTGATGGTCAAATTTGGACCCTACCAACCAAACATAACAGCAGAAATCGAGACTGCACAGACCAGGTAACATCTTTCCAATCTTGTCTGTCTGTGTGAACTGCAGCCTGAGTTTTCTCTTCATAGCTGACAGGGGTTGCCTCAAGTGTGGTCTTCGGCTGTAGTCGATCTGCTTTGAGGTTCAACATTTTAGATCAGAGATGCCCTTTTGCCTACCTTGGTGGTAAATAAATAGTTATTCAAGTTTCGGTTGCCTTATTGCAGACTGAACTAGTCTGGCCATTCTCCTCTGATCTCCTATATTACTCGCTTGATTTGTTCTTTTTTGGTCCTGGCCTGTAAGATATAGAGATGGTTGTGTGTGGAAAAATCCAGTAGATCAGCAGTGTCTGAAATACTCAGACCAGCCCATCTAGCACCATCAGCCATGCTGCATTCAGTTACTTAACTCACCTTTCTTCCTCCGTCTGATGCTTAGTTTGAACTTAGCTATGTCTACATGCCTAAATGCAGTAGCTTCTGCCATGTGATTTGCTGATTAGATTTGTGTTCAGCAGGTGAACAAGTGTACCTAATAAAGTGGCCAGTAAGTGTATATTAGGCGCAGTTTCTGGGTTGAGAAAAAAGTAATATCCCCTTACAACAACCAGATGCTTTAGAATTTTTAAAAAGGCTATAAACGAACAATAATCAACAGAGGAAGTATGGGATTCTAACCTTGGGAGGTGAACACTGCACTACCAAATCAATTTCTGGGATGTCGAGGCCTCGAGCGGCTACGTTGGTGGCCACCAGGACCTCGAAGCTGCCATTCCTGAAGCCCTTCAGTGTGATCTCTCGCTGTTTTTGAGGGATGTCCCCGTGCAAAGACTGGGAACTCTGGAAAGAAAGACAAGTTACCAATGTCAGACATTTTGGTTCAGAATTTCTATTTTTTGCCAGTTGGTTGCCGGTTAGGAGGTTGCATTTGGCAGGTGAAACGCGCAAGCGTTCAGCAAGTAAATCACAGCTATTCTGTTGGTGCTGGCTCAATGGTTAATGCCCTGGACTGTTATTTGGAAGGCTGCAAGCCTCGCCTCAAAGCCGCCTATGTTATTAAGATAGGCCTTTTAATCTTCAGCAACTGCTCAGCTCAGGTGGTAAGCCACTCTGGATTAAGGTATCTGCTAGATGCCTACATATATGTAAGCTCTTGTTGTAAACAGCTGCTGTCTAGGCTAATTAGAAGGTAGCGATAAGCTGTTGTTTATGTACAGAATTCAGGCTGATCAACCTGTTTGATGGAGGGGTTCATGGAGAGTTCGTTTGCTTCCTTCTTGGTCTCGCAGAAGACGATGGTACGGCCGTGACTGCCACTGTACACCTGCACTACGTCACCGATCACCGCTGCTCTTTGAGACCAGTGGCATGCTATGGCCAGATGCTGGGGGAAAAAAAAAACAAAGAATTTAAAAAAAAACTTGACAGCTGCCATAAATCAACTTTACTTAACTTAGCAAGTAATATGAACGGTATTTAAATTGGTTCATGAGCATGCCAACGTATCTTGGGTATTTCTCCAATTAAATTATTCTCTAGAGCCCTACATGTTTGTGGAAAATACAAAACATGGCATGACAAGGACCGTAAATGCACTCACATACATAAGTAGGTGCACAACATGCAGCATGCAGGCTAAAAGAGCCTAAAGGAGCTTAGTAACTTTCAGTGTGGCACCTTTATAAGTCCACGATTTTAAAAGCACACCATCCAAAACCATGCCCGCTTGAGCGGCGTAAAATACAAAAGAAGTTTGCAACTGTAGTCACCACCTGACAATCTAATGGATAAATCTTGTTTTGCCAGATGCCATCTGTAAGAGTCACAAACAGACTGAGTCACTTCGTTCCAATGTACAGTGAAGCGCAAAAGTTAATCCTTTCCAATTTTCTATATTTCTGCATAAATATGACCTAAAACTAGGGATGTCACGATACACATAGTAATATTTTTTTTTTTCGATACGATACGACCTGTGAATACATTAAGATTTTTTTTATTTTTTTGCTGCGCCGCGCTACAGAGTTGTAGCTATCAGCAGTATAGGGAAGTTTATAGCTTCGCATTTGCAGCCCTACTCTACTGTTGTAGACGATCCTGGATTCTGCAGTTTGCTGGTAATTGAGCCTTGTTATAAAAATCCATCTTGCACTCATTTCACCCACAAAGCAATAGTGGCACTTTATAAGGAAACACAGGATCACACTGTAAATAAACTGGCTGAAGCAAGTTCAGTTTCCATATGTACTCAGGTTATCATACTAAGACTTGTATGGTTCTTTTATATATTTTTTTTCTATGAAAACTTCTAGTACCAGTCATCCTTTCCAAAAACTGACCTCTACACTAAAAAAAAAATAAAAGAAATTAAAATCATTTTCTTTCTCCATGTTGTATCGAAAACGTATCGTGGAGCAAAAAACAGCAATATGTATCGTGAGGTGAAATTTGTGTATCGTTTCACCCCTACCTAAAAAGTTATCAGCTTTTCACACAAGTCCTAAAAGTAGATCAAAAGAACCCAGTTAAACAAAGGAGACAAATGTTTATACTTGGCCATGTATTTATTTATAGACTTTTTGCTGCACTGGTTCAGAAAAGAGTTTCTGAGCTTAGAAAGATTGCGGGTTATTAGTTTGGATGAACTGTCATATGTAAGCGCGATCAAAGGGAACCTAACATCAATACCTGATCGCTTCAATATCTAAACTAAAAGCAATTTAGAGAAACCTGTTAACCTAACGTGTTTGTCTGTGGAAGCAAATCAGACCCTGGACTAACATAAGTTGTCCACACACACTACTGACCAATGCTGGATCAAGAAAGAAGGTCCCTAAACCCAAGACAACCAACTATACCCTTTAACTTTCCATGACTAGGTAGCCTTTTTTCATAAAAAAAATAAATAAATAAAAAATTCGATACTAGGCTGCAAATACAGGTAAAAAACATTGGGTTGATAATCACTATTTAGCTGGGAAGTAAATACTGACTTCAAAGGAACAGATTAAAAAAACATCATAGCCATCATGATCCTCTGATTAAGGCACATAACCATGGTAACAATATGTGGGTTAGCACAATGCCAAACAGATCTGAGGATTCCCAAGAAATCTAGGCCACATCCTCATTCTTTTATGGCAACCAGTAAGACATGTTGCACATCAGATACATCTTGTTACCTAGACTGCAATGACCATGGCTTCCTGATTCTACTTCTGGCAGTGTTTAGCAAAGATTAAGTCAAACATAATACACATTTATCCAATAATCATAAGGATTTCAAAACCGCAAGAATTGTACACGCTGTTTTAGTTATTTGGACACAAAATTATTATTCTTATATAATTACAATCTTTATAACGGGATATTTCATTTTCAGGTATTCCCTAATGTTTGTGAGCAGTATACAGTCGATTCCGGTTAATGGGACCACATCGGGATGTGCTATGTAACATAGTAAATGTTTATTAAACCGTTATTGTGCAATTTACACGTATAGCAAACGTACAAACAAGAACTACTGTTGCTTACCAACTTTTGTTCATTAAAAAATGAATTTGCAACCAAGTTTTTTTAAACAATCTACAACACAATGTTTAGGTACTCAGCATGCAAAGTATAATGCTATAATAAACAAGTTCTTACTAAATTCCAGTCAACGTTTGAAGAACTTATCCAGTGTGATCTGACGTGTTCTCTTGACTGCACATCAAGAAAGTGGGGGTTCACTTCCCGCTGGTTTTGCTCTTGTCAACACAACTTTTTGGATTTCCTGACCTTTTATAAAAGCATAAATTCTCCCGGAGAGCACAAGAATCCTCCCATAAATCGTTGATCCACTTTGCATCCGCTAGGTGGCGACTTGCGGCTTCTTATTCGCTCTCACGGTTTTTGGTCCAATTAAGCGGAATTTTGGTTCAAATAAGCGAATAACATTACACGTATATAATAGGATTTATTTCGGTACATTAGGATTTGGTCTGAATAAGTGGCTGGTCCCATTAACCGGTGGTCCTATTAACCGGATTCGACTGTATAAAGTGTATTTTCACAAGAAAACTGCATGCAAAGAATACATATGTTAGGGTGCAATGATTAATTACCTGTCAACCTGAAATCTTGAGACTGCGGTAGCCTAGCGGTTAAGGTACTCTACTTTGGACCTGATTGTCCAGGGTTTAAATCCCACCTCTGCCAAGCTGCCACAATTGATGTAAATGTAAAATCATCTACTAAATTAGTTTGTACCTAATTTAAAAGTTGATTCGTTGATCAACGATGAGTTTCTCATTTTTATTGGAAATGTTTTGACATTAGCACGTAAGAGAGAGTTAACAAAAGTGTAATGTCAGGCTGTAGCAGAAGATCCCCCAGTGTTGGAGTATCTAAAGAGCTCACTCGGTGAAAAAGAGTCATCCCAGTAAGTTAGTTGTGCCAGCTAGCTACCACATGTTAAAAGCAGTCCTGCTTCATGGTATAAGCTGTAAGATTTTCTCTGTCAACATGCCTGTTATCTTAAATCGTTAATGGAGTTGGACAACAAATAGGCAGTTAACTTATATTCACAACAAACTTATTCACATTCCAAATAATGTTTGCTGGTTTAAATATTGTATTGTTGTCCTCAAAGGGGCCTTTAAATTCAGAGAAAATAGGAAAACAAGTTTCTGCTCGTCTTAGTTTTCTGTGAACATTTGTGAACATTTGCAAACAGTTTTAGGCGCTTGTTAGTTCTGTAGCATCATACAGGGGAGCTGAATGAACTGTTCATTGAGAACACATTGGGACTGTGTTAGCCTAGCAGTTAAAGTACTGGATTATGGGTCAGAAAATCTGCCTCTGGCAAGCTGCCACTGTTGGGACCGTGAGCAAGACCCTTCACCCACAATTTCTTGGACTGTAAGACAGCATACCTTTTAAGTCTCTCTTGGGGAAAAAGCATTCCTTAAATGTGGAAATAAAGTTTTATACACTGATTTATTGATTTGGTTGCTTCTTTGCACATGGCTGGTTTGATAGGAAAGTCATATTTGAGTTTTGTCTCTTTTGTCTGTAACATATTAAATGTTTATTAAACCTTTAATGTGCGATTTACACGTATAGCGAACGTACAAACAAGAACTACTGT
>JAVSBV010044337.1:0-11145 GCA_033117975.1 Parotocinclus spilosoma
ATGTGCAGTGAGCTCTAGAACTTAACAGAAAGATTAAGAATTTTAGAATGGAATAGCTCTGTGACTACAACAAATCATAAGAAATACGTGACATGGTAGGCAAAGATTATATACAGAATATATATATATATATATATATATATTTGCAATATTAAAATGAAAAATTAAACATTTAACAATGCTGCTTTGCTTTGACATTACAATCTACATGCTTTACCCTGGTACTGCAAACATTAAAAACTGCAATGTCAGTGCTTTACCGGCTTTCCACCGATGCACATTAAGGTTCACTGAGCCATAATGTCAACTGAGTCTATCAGCCAAAAATATAATTTGAGTTCTAGCTTGGATTGGATTCTGCTTTACTTGTACCTTGCTTTGAATAACAGCATCTGCCAAATTAATGACTGTAACTAAAGGAAGCTATCGTACTAATGAGGGTGTGCGTGAGTGTGTGTGCGAGAGTGTGTGCGATAATGTGTGTGTGTGTGTGATAGAGAGAGAGAGAGAGAGAGAGAGTTTGTGATCAAGAGCTGATTATGGCAGAGGGTTCTTACTGGTGTGGTCACATTGCAGTGCTGTGTTGGTCATGATACAATATGCTTGTGTCTATAGATCAGAAATGGCACTTCAGCTGACGGTGCTCTGAAATGACATCTATTATGCAGTGGGAGGCAAAAAACTGGGACTGTGTCAATTGTGCATTTTTCTTTAATGCCATACAATGAACATCTAAAACAAATTATATAATTCACGTAATAATTTAAGTGAAATGTTGAATCTTTGAATAAAAAATTCTTGTAAAGACGGGATGTGCTCAAGCTGCCATGGATCTTATGATCCAACTTATCCAGGCATGATTTCGCAAAATATTTAAATCCGATTTTTTATGTTACTGAATACATGCTCTCAAAGTGACCTCATAAATATTCAATGAACTGTACACTAAGGGATTGTGGAAAAAAGGTAGCACTGCCGCCTCAAAGCAGGGTTCGATCCCAGTGAGGAGCGGCCTGGGTCCTTTATGTGTGGAGTCTGCATGTTCTCCCTGTGTCTGCATGGGTTTACTCCTGGTAATACAGTTTCCTCCTATATTGGAGTTACATTAGCTTGTTTAAGTGTTCCCTTTATTTTTTGAGCAGTATATGCTGTATATAAATAGTTATATTTATATATATATATATAGTCCTGTCTGTAGCTTGAGGTTTGTTATATAAATCAGTCCATCTACACTTCTCTCAAATTTTTTTAAATATTTTGAGCAATATATTAAAGCTGAGATTTTTTTCTAATGCATTTCATTGTGAGTTAAAAATAATTTAAAGAAACACACCCAAATCTATTTATGGTTATTTTTGGTTCTTCTGACCAACTGAAATCAAAATCCACAAATTCACGATTTAGTTTAATTATAAAAAGAAAGTTCCTGAATAAGCAGAAAGTGACTTGCATTTCTACAAATCATTTCTACATTATTGTAAATAGTGTAACATCATGCGAAACATAGCAAATACCGTGGATCTCTTGCAAACAAATTTTAAATATTGCCATGTGAAAAATAGATAACTTTCATAATGTGTAAACAAATTATGTTTTAATGAGGTACTTAAACCCACTGTGCACCACAGCAGCTATTGGTGCCATAGACAAGTAAGGCTCTTGTTGGGTGTCCGGTGTTCAGTAACGTGACTGTGCTCCAATTGTTGATAGAGACTGGTGGTATCACAGTTGGTTGTTGAAACCTTTTCCCCATTGTTTACATCTGACCTCTTTTTGTTCGGTCCCACCTTTTTTTTGAAAAGTCTTGCAGGCCTGAAATGCAGGAATTTATGTTTATTAACAAATGAAATGAAGTTAGACAAAACACTAATTATCCCAGCTGCATATAGTATGCAATGGCTTAAAAGTCAAAGTAAATGTAAGAAATGTGTATTTTTCATACTGTTCCCGGTTTTTTTCTGATTTGGGGTTGCAAAATGCATATTCACAATATCAGTTTAATATTCAGTACAACCAGTCAATTGTTGATAATTGTTTACACAATAATCTCCATTTCCAGCATGTGTGATGATGTTAGCGAGGGAATTTTTTGCAGCATTGTCATAGTCAGATGGGCCGTTATATTCATGGTCGGCATATGTCCTGTTAGGGGACCTACAGTATTTGGGCCAAGAAACATTCAGACTTTGTGGCAGAAACACACTTAGAGAATCCAAAGTCCTAATTATGCTATTAAAACGTAACAATATGGCAAACAGAACTATTGATCTACTAAATATACTGCTCCTAAAATTAGGGGATACTTCAAAATAATATATTTCCTACTTTTGTGCACAGTGTATATGTAGTTATGCTCTAAATACAATGAAATTAAACATTACGCAGTTATTCTGATCTAAAAGTACTTTCATAATTACAACGCACACCATGCACTCGGAGCATTTTCAGGAACACTCGAAATATCAAAGAGAAGCAGAAGCTAAGCTGTTGCTTGGGGAAACCAGTTTTGTTGCTAGTGTTTGATGTTTTATTTATACCAGAATTTAAGAAGCAGATTAGCATTTAACTGTCTTGGTAACCGCCAACTACAATGACAAACACACTAAAGCTTCTTCTGCAAAGGTTAAACTTTATTCCTTTTAATATCTGCACTGAGTTTTGGAAAGTTTGGCTCATGTTTTATTTAACGTCCAGTGCTGTAGATCATAAAATCTTATACAATAACTGATGAACACTGCAAAAAATATTGTAGATGTTTTTCATTTGGTGTTTTCAGAATGTATGCTCATGTTAGTCCACCCTCTCTGTCCTGTCAGATTTTTTCATAGAAGTCATCAAGTTAAATGAAAGTGGTGCATCATTACAAGCGAACTGGGATTTTAAAAATGTTCACACTTACCCTGATCGGAGTCATGAAACACTCTGGAATACATTCTGAACATTCCAGTGTTTCGTTCCGACGAAAAAAAAAATCTTCAAAATTTCAAAACTTCTTTTAACAAGAGTCTTATTTGCTCTTAACAACAATTCTAACTGATGTGACTGATTACTAACTGATTATGAAACAGATGGATAAAATAGGGTCAGATAATTGGAAAGACAGAGACAAACAGGATGCTAACAGATACCTTTCCTTTTGATCAAGTTTGATTGATTTTTTAAATCCTGTATCAAGGACTATTTGGTTAGTTATTCTTTTGCTCAGACCACTGTGTGCGTTTCACATGTAAACCTTAGTTATTACTTGTTGTGTGTTAGTCAGGTGGGTGGCACGATGGTGCAGTGCCTAGAGCTGTTGCCACGCAGCTCCGCAGATCTCAGAGCAACATCTCCTGTGTGGAGTTTGTATTTATGTTCCCCCCAGGTCTATGTGGGTTTCCTCTGGGTACTCTGATTTCTTCCCACATTCCAAAGGTTAATTGGTCTTTTTTAAAGTGTCCCAGTGTGAGTTTGTGGGTGTGCATGTACCCAGCAATGGACTGGCGCTATGTCTAGAACACGTTTCTACCTTGGCATTTTCTTGTTGAAAAATGTATGGATGCTTGGACTAGTTGATGATTTTGGTTCAAAGAACACGGCATCCATTTTTTCCCCCAAAAATATGGAATATGGATTTGTCTGATCTCAACACATTTCCACTTTATAGTCCATCCTAGATGCCTCCAAGCACAAAATAGACTCCTCACAAAAGCTAGGGGATATTTCATTTTGTAGTATCGCCTAATTTTTGTGAGCAGTACAATAGACACCACTTCTGTACATGATTAACACAAGCTTCCTTTTTGCACAGTATAGTTTTAAGTGGCATTTGTGAATGTACTCCATATTTTTTACATAGTTTGCAAAACTAATCTCTTGTCGATGTGTGACTGTATGCGCTTTATGATAGATTGGTGCTCTGTATATTAGAGTTTCCTTCTTGTGCCTAATGTCATCCTGTCAGCTGTCCCCTTGGGCTTGTTCTCTGGTGGAGTGGCCTGGGTACTTTCTGTATGGAGTTTGCTTGGCCTCACTCTGTCCATGTGGGTTTACTGTGGGTTTCAAAAAACAGGGAATATTTCGTTATGAATTAATTCATTTTGAAGTATCCCCTATTTTTGTGAGCAGTATATAATGCAGCACTTCTGTACTTGGTAAACATAAGCTTGTTTTTTGCACAGTACAGATTTAAGTGGCATTTGTGAATGTACTCTGTATTATAGTGCTTGATAAAGATTTAATAAAGTAATCCCTTGTCCATGTGGTTCCATCAGCTATTGCTGAAAGACGTTTTTTGACGCAATGCCGTGGGATCAGAGATCACAGGGCCCTTGCCCTTATACACTAAAATTCCTACAGATTCTCTTAATCATTTAACGTTATTATGCATTCTAGAGGAAGAAATCATCCAATCATTCTTTGAGGAATATGTAAGATTTATTAATTAGCATGTTCCATACAGTCCCAAATGTTTCTGATTTGGGGTTGTACTTTCAAAAGCCTTGAGTATGAGCTTTGCAATGTCTAAAATCTGAGTTTCCTCTGGCCTAGATTCTGCATACATACTACACTCAGTGCAGTGCCTGTGTATTTAATAGAGTCATAGGTCATAAAGTTCTGGAGGCCACTGACTCAGCAACTCGCAAATGCACTTTTGGCTCAAGGCAAAGATGCTGGTAATTTCATACAATCAAGGTCTGTCTGTTTTTGCTCTGGTGACGAAGGAAACATGCTGTGCGCTTGTTGCAGATTTAATGCTTTAAGTACAAACTGTGGCTGTGTTAGACATTTTTGTAAGATTCATTTTTGTGTCCATGGGGATTGGTTCCAGAGCTGGAGGCATAATGAGGATCCAAAGATACCAAAATGCACACATGCGCAAGTCCTTTATGTAAAATTATATGTTTCAGGGAGTGGTCACTTTATTAGCGACACCTGTCTTTTCCCGATTTGGAGCTCCATTGCATGGAAATTAGACCCCAGAGTGAGATTCAGGTGAGAAAGGTTATTTTTGTCGATTCACATTAAGATGGAGAAGTTGGGCGATCTGGGTGACTGAGTGAGTCATGTTCATGTGTATTTCAAACAGTGCAAATCTTGTGGGCTTTTCTCATGCGGTGGTGTTGGGTATACCCGAAATGGTGTGATTGAGTGTATATGCTCTATAGATAGATAGATTGGTGCCCTGTTTATTGTTGTTTCTGTCTTGTGCCCAATGCCGCCGGCTATGAAGCAGACGTCCCACGAGCCTGTGAAGGATCAAGAGGATAAGAAAGTGAATGAATAAATGATGGAATCAGCATGGTTTGGTCGATAGCACCGTCGACTCACAGGAATATCCTGCGTTTATTCCCAGGTGGAGTGACCTGGCTCCTTTCTGTATGGAGTCAGCTTGGCCTCCCTGTGTCCATTTGGGTTTATGCTGGGTTTCCGCCCACAGTCCAAAGACATGCATTCGGTTAATTGATTATGCTAAATCGGCCTGTTCTGAGTGTACATGTATGATTAGTGATGATGTAACCTTGTGTGTGCCACTGGAATGGCCGTTGATACTGGAAGTAATGTTGAATAAATCCAAATAAACAAACAAACGTACAAAATTAGAAGTAAAATAAAGTCCAATAACTTGGTCCTGCCAGTTATTTTCAGAAAGTGTTTCATTATGTCAACAAACTGTGACATCATAGAGCATTACCATGCCGTGTAAATGTCTTGGTTCTGGTACGACTTGAACATGAGCCATGTGTGTGTTCATGGAAGGCGTCATGCAGCTTTTGTAATAACATCTCTGTGCGGATGGCTGATCACATGGAGCTTGTGCTCTCTCTTTCTCTCGCTCTCTCCCTCTTTCTCGCTCACACAGATTTTGATTTGTACAACTGTTTGGGCAGCTTTGCTCGAGTACACCGTTTGTGAACAGCATTGCTTTGTGAGTATATGAGTATACTGTAGTGTGTTTCATGACGAGTGAGTGAGCGACTGAATAAGCAAGATGACATTTTGAAGTGGCACAGGAAGTGAGTGAATGTGATATTTGTGCATGATTGCTAAGAATGACTGACAGCTGATATAATTAGCTTGGAGTGGGAACACCTGCGATCCACAAGATTTGGTAAAAGTCAACAGTGAATCGTCTCTGTAATTGGCCCAAAGACTTTCTGCAGATACTAAAGAGGCTCCACTTTTGTATGTGACAAGGAAAAAACATCTCATTTAATTTACTAAGGAGTTTTATTTGTACAGTGGTACCTCGGGACTCGTAGGTAAATCGTTCCAGAATCATATATAATGCCAAAAATGTAAAGAACCAAGAGACGTTTTCATCTTATGGAATAATGTAAACTGAATGAAGCCATTCCAGACCCACAGAATATTCACATCATATAATACATTATATGCATTAATGGTGCTGTATTGCATACATTAACGAGTTTTAGACGAGTGCCGAGGTATGATTGTACCTGCACATAAATGTGCAAAATGGTGTTTGATTCAAAAAGTGGATAAAAATATATTTTTTTCTGATGGATAAAAATGTTTCTAATAAATAGGTCCAAAATATAGGCCAGTGGGTACAAAAACTGCTTCTATTTATCAGCAGTGCTGTGACTTATTAATGGAGGTTTTGTGTAAAGAGATGCTACTAAACGCTTTGCACTGTAACAATCGTCATTGTGCTGGCAAGAAGAATTATGAATTTACACATATATAAATTAAATTAAAATAAAATTACACATGCTTGAATACTGTTTGTTTGCACTATGCCTTACCTCAAAATGCTATTGAAACACATTTTATATAACTATAATATCTGCATTTTGTTGCTTTTAATGTCCTGTATTTTCCTTTTAGTGATTGTAAAACCCTTCTGACCTATCTGACTTATCTCTCTGCATACATAGATTTGAAATAGATTTGATCGTTTTACATTTTATATTTACTTTTGAATTTTTACTTTACATTTATATTACCTTTACATTTTCTATTTACATTTATATTTCTTAATTTAATACTGTTCACATTTTGTAAAATTGTTCATATCTTGTAATTGGAGTATTCTTATTTAGTCTGTTTAGAATATCTCACCTTGCATTTTTTGCACTTTAGTTCTAAAAAAGTACTTAAAATATTACATTTACAAATTTTAATTTTCAATGGCTTTGTGTGAGCAAGTTGTACTGTTTATTACTATGCATGTGACCAATAAAATTTGATTTGAAATATGTGATTCTTTAACCGGTTTTCTGACAGTGAAATATTCATGAATACACCTTTATTCCCCAGGCGTCGCCTATCGTGACTGTGTAAACGTTTTTCGTTGATATCTAAATCCACTTTGCTTAATGAAAACAAGCAAAATTACTCTCCACAAAATGATTCTCCATAGAATAGTGGTATTTTCATAGCTGTTTTAGTAAAGCACGTACAAGAAGCGTACTACTTACACATTAAGATCCTTAATGTAATGTGTAGGTGTCTTGATTATTACTAGTCAAGTATGCTTTTATCCTTTAGTGTACTTTATGTGGAAAGTCAAACACGCTCAGGGAACCTGGTTGCTAGACAACCAGGCAACAAAGATGACATACGGCTCAGTGATGTTAAAGAAGGTGGGGCATACTGCGTAGCATGCGAGCATGGACAATTTAAAGACACTGAGACAAAATCATTAATTACTATAACTGTTCCTCAAATACGTTTATTGATTTTAAAAAAGACCCACTGAATGCAGTTATGTCGCAGACAAATATGTAAATGATTACAGGAGTGATCTGGACCAACACTAGGTTTGTCTATGAAAAGGCCCAGAGTCTACTTTTGGGTAGTATACCTCTTGGTAAGAGATGGTTGATGGCTATACATGCCTTTGTGACAAACTCAAAGACATTTTGCCCAGTTGTCAGACTCCGAGGGGTGTCGTGTTAGTGGACTGAGAAAAGCAGGGGTGGTCACCACCTTGGCTGTTCCGACCTTCTCTCTCTCTCTCTGTCTCTCTTTTTTTAATGACAGCAGCATGACTGGGGAAGTATCTAAAATCACACTCATAGACTGATATAATATACATAATATTCTCTTATTTTCTTTGGGGAGTGGCATATCGCTTTGGTTGCATTATCACCACAGATTGGTATTTGGAATTGTGCACCAATTATTGTTCTATTTAGGGTTTTGATGTTAAAAGTCTGAATTACTGTTCAAGTTTTCAAATTTGGGAGCAAACCAATTCATTTGATGTCCTATTTCGATCCGAAGTCCGATCAAGTTCCAGGTTCTGCTGCTCTACTTCTAACTGCAGAATATAAATACCACATATTAAGTATTTTAGTATTCCATTTTAAACAACATGCTCTTACATTTGATGAGTAAAGGATAAAATGTATACCATTATAAATTAATTCAGGTTTGTATTCAGAAAAAAGTACATTCTTTTCAGATGGGTAAAGGATTATATCTGCTCCTGAACACTGCATTTGAATAAGCAGAACACTACTGCATAAGCAAAACACTTCTGTGCTGATCAAAGGTCTTGTTAGGAAAACAGTTTCACATTTTTGTTAAGACGTAACAAATAGGAAAAAGTTTATCCTAATCTTGATCTACTATAGTCATATTCAGGAAATTAAGTGTGTAGATGGCAAATGCAGTATCCATTAGTATACAGTATAACATGGTGGCTTAGTGGGTAGCGCTGCTGCCTCACAGCAAGAAGGTCTTGGGTTCAATCCCTGGGTCCTTTCTGTGTGGAGTCAGCATGTCGTCTCAGTGTCTGTGTGGGTTTACTCGGGGTACTCCGGTTTCCTCCCTCATGCGTGCTAGGTTAATTGGTCTCTCTAAAGTGGCCTTCAGTGTGTGACTATGCTTTTGTGTTGTGTGTGACTGATGGATTGGTGCCCAGATGCCAGAGTTGCCAGATGTGCACCGGCTGGCCTACCGACCCCGTGTGGATTAAGCAGAAGATGATGGATGCATGGATGGATGGTTAACATGCTCAAAACATCACTCCTGCTACATGACTCCCTATGTCATGCATTGCTGTGTTTCTAACGGGAGAGATACAGAGTATCATATCGCACTTGCTATCTCATAGCACTTGCACTCTGTTATCCCACTGTACGATTGATAATTATTGCGAATGCAAGCTTGCTGTAGCACAATCGCAGAGTACTTTAATGAACTTTTTTTCCATGTTCTAGAGTCTGGTAGATAAAAACCCCAGAGCTAGCAATACCAATGCATTTTGTAAGGCACATCACTCTAGAGTACCGCAATGCATAGTTGACATTTAGAAGACTTCTCTGCAAGCCTCTGTGAGCTAAGCTTACATTTAAACCCCTTCTATGTGTCAAAGCAGATTTGTTTTCATGCAAGTAGGAAGAGGTCTCGAGCATCCTTTAAGCTAATGTCTGTGTAGCACAATGGATCTTGCTTGTTTAAATTAAACACTAAGCTTTCCCGAACAAAAACAAAAAAATCAGCCACTTCCTATCCACAAAGCAGTTCTTTTGACAAGTCATACATTCATTTGTTTATTAGTATGCATTTACAACTTATTTATTAATAGTATAACTACGTAAGATCTGTTGTTTGCTGAATGTGTAATTGTAAATTATTCATTCATTCATTCTTTCATTCATTATCTTCCGCTTAATCCACACAGGGTCGTAGGCCAGCCGGTGCCCACCCAACAACTCTGGGCGCAAGAGCAGGAACAACCCTAGACTGGGCACTAGTCCAACGCAGGGAACACACACACAGTCATGCTCACACCCACACACCAAGGGACACTTTTTTAGAGACACCAATTAACCTAACACGCATGTCTTTGGACTGTTGGAGGAAACCGGTGTACCCGGAGTAAATCCACGCAGACATGGGGAAGACATGCAGACTCCTCAAAGAAAGGACCCAACTTTATTACTGGTTCCATCCATTCATAATCAATTTACCTCCATTATTACACTGCTGTCACATGTGTCAATTTGAAATATTTCCTAATTTTTGTGAGCAGTGTATTTTCACATTGCTGTGTAGTGTCAGTGACATTGCAGCAAGTGCCCTGTTTGGTCACAGCGTTCTGTGGCTTACAGCAAGGAGTCACTGAGTGGGGTTGCAAAACACACACACACACAGACACACACACACACACACCAAGACCACGTATATTAATAAGTCTTTCCACAGGGTACAATTTAAGGAAAACAGTGACTCACCTTGAGAGATTGTATTGGCGTGGCAAACACACATTCTACACCTTTACTGAGATAATTTTAGCTCATAAAATGTACTATAACTTGTAACTTATATCTATAAATCAAATCTGAATAGGGAAAAGTATGATCTTGGTGACCATGCAGGATTGTTGGTGCTAAACGGGCTAAGTTAATACTTCTATAATTGCTGATCTCTTGGGTTTTTCTTTCACAACAGTCTCTAGAGTTTGCTCAATGGTGCAATAAGGTAAAAACATCCAGTCAATAGCAGCTTTTTGAACGGAAACGTCTTGTTGGCGATAGAGGCCAATGGAACATGGCCAGACCAGTTCAAGATAACAGAAAGACTGCAGTAGTTTGAAAGATAACCACTTTCTACAATTGTGCTGTTCGGAAAAGTATCTCAAACCTTAAGAGAGTTGGGCTACAACAATAAAAGACAACAACAGAGATCTGAGGTTGTAGTGGATATAGTTTCACCAAAATTGAACAGTTGAACTGATCTGTTCATTTCTGTTGTGGCATCCAATTTGTATAGTCAGAAGGTGGACCAGTCCTGCCTTTCATCAACAGTCAAGGTTGATGTGGGTAGTTTACTGGTCTGGGGAGCATTTACATTGTGTACCGTACTTTGGGCCTGTTAATACCAATAAATTATTTCTTGTATGGCACATCAATTTAAGTTTGTGCATCCCCTCAGAATCACATACTGTCCATCTTCTAATGGTTACTTTCAGCAAGATGGTGCACCATGCACAAGTATGGAGTGATATTGTCACGACCCAGTCTAGGGGAATTGGCCGTAACATACTAAAGAAACGGCGAACTGGCATGAGATAACTAGAACTAACAACAAATGACCCAACTCACACAATAAAGTGCAGTGCTTTGTATTTACAGTGAAAGGGGAATATAATACACAGGGCAAGCGGGTACAAACACACGACATACAACC
>JAVSBV010044357.1:0-11144 GCA_033117975.1 Parotocinclus spilosoma
TGGAAATGTTAGGCAAAGACCTGTAGGTGGCAGTAGAGGGCTGGGGAGAAACTCAGGAGTTTTTTGGGTAGTGATGCGAAGAGACAGAGTTTCTTCACAGATATTACATACTGTACACGTTCTTTGGTCCGATTAAGCAAATAAAATTACACGTATTTAATAGGATTTGTTTCGGGATTTGGTCCGAATAAGTGGCTGGTCCCATTAACCGGTGGTCCTATTAACCAGAATCGACTGTATATAAATGGTGGCCTAAGACTTGAAGAATTGAATTGAATACTATAATCTGTATCTGGTGAATCCCATATGGTTGATTACCACCAGCAGTAACGGGCTCTGTAAAATGGGTATTATATAGCCAGTAATTTGGCAGTCTAATGGCACCTGTTGTGAGATTTAACAAACTAACCCATTTCAAAAGGCGCCATTCTATAACATACCCAGGTTAAATGTGACTTCACCTACTGAAAAAGTGTTTGTTTTTAAAGGGATTTATATATGGCTGTTCTCTTATTCACCAGTGGGCAAGGCTCTAATAGCCACATTTGTTCAAAGGGGTCTCCACATACTTGAGTCATAGAAACACCAGTGGAAGATTGCTGGTCGGTAAGATGACACGGTCTCAGAAAAACAGGCACGTGCCTGGCTACGTTAGAGTTAACACCAAATTAGGCAGACTACACCAGCCAAGTGGAAAATGAGCTGCTGAATTTAAGACTATAAATACACTCCTTGCATATTTATACATATCCATTTCTTAAGACTCCCTGCATCGACACAGCAGAGCAGAAGGACCGGCAGATCAGCGTACAGGACCATGCCAGCTTTCCACAGCATGCATGCCCGTCATTTAACGCTTGTACTGGAGACGAGATGGAGAGGCAAGAGTGAGAGAGCGGCACAGCAGCAGATGGCTCTGAGACTGAGGGGGTAGGGAGGCTGAGAATCTACCATTGCACAGAGGCTCCCTACTGCATTCCAATAGATCACACAAATGGTGCCCCAGTGAGCAGCTTCATAACCTGCAAAGTGCTCATCTCTTAATTGACAGACTGAACTGGGCCATGCATTATTCAGGTCACTTCTTTGCTGTTACAATATATTTATTATACTGTCTGTTGGATTTAAAATACAATTTTCCCATGCAACATCAAATAGCCTCATACAACTACACTACATGACTGAAGCTTGAATATAAAGTACATCAGCCTTTATTATTCAGTTTAAACTCTACTATCCAGTATCTTGTGCCAGAAGTTTTTCAGAGAATAACAGTTCCTGACAAGCTGGTCCTCCTACCCACCCATTAGAAGGAGATTAGATTCACAGGCATTTCCTTAACATTAATCCTGTTCCATCATTGACCGCTGAATCAAACATATGTGATGGTCGTTGGTAGAGGTAAGAAGTAAGGCCATTCAGAATGTCATTTATGTCTGTTATTTTTCATCATTTATTTTAGCAGAGCAGAGCAAATGGGGGATTAGAAAACCCAAATACCCCATATGTGATAAGTCGGATTTGAATACTTATAGTTCAGTTATGGCAGCACGGCGGCTCGGTGGGTAGCACCGCTGCTTAACAGGAAAAAGGTCTCAGGTTCAATCACAGGGTAGAGGGGTCTGGGTACTTTGTCTGGAGTCTGCATGTCATCCCCGTGTCTGCGTGGGTTAATTCCAGATACTCCGGTTTCCTCCCACTGTCCAAAGACATGCTTGTTAGGTTAATGTGTCTCCAACGTGATCCTTAGTGTGTGACTGTGTGCGCGTGTGCCCTAGGATAGATTGGCGCTCTGTCTAAGGTTGTTCCTGTCCTTGCACCCAGAGTTGCCAGGGGGGCACCGGCTGGCTCATGACCCTGTGTGGCTTAAGCGGAAGAATGAGATTTGAGAGTACCCAAGTGCTTATATGAGCACTACATCTTATTTCTTCTCCTTATGGAAGTACCAAACAGGTTAGATAAACTATAAATAGGAGCTTTGACTGTTGGTTGATCGATTCACCAGTATTTTTTTCTAAAGTTATAGTACACAACAAGTACTCAAGAAGCCATGCTTACACTTTACCGAACAGATGGCAAGGAGTCCACTAAATTCATCGAGCAAAATGCGCTTGGGTGTGAAATCACAGCTGTGGTGCAGTGTTTACATTTCATCCACCAGACGCAAGGAAGCAAACAATCCAAGCATATAGCAGTATAAAAGCTGACAAGCATAGTGTTGCAAGCATCCACTAACTGATTAAAAACGAGTGAGTAAGAGAACTGCAACTGAAACACTAATGCTAGATGTTCTACAAAATCAAAGCAGCAAACTTGAACACTGTGCTGGTCAATACAACTTTGTACTCAATAAAGTACAACGATTAGCTCAGCAGCAAGAGCATGCTAAAACATCTTACATCTCCGCATCAATGATTAAGTGCTTTTGGAAGAGCAGAGGCTTTGGATGTTTTTTTCTGAAGGTTGTGACAGAATCTGCAACGAACCTGGGCAACTCATTTTGCTACCATCCATGCAAATTTGCAACTTGGTAGCAGCCCCTCTAATAAACATGCCTAAAATCTTTTGCTTGCAGAACATTACCCAAACACTGAGAACATCGGATCTTGTCCATGATGCTGCAGACTCTACTAAGGTTTTATACAAACAGTGAACACAATAGTGACCTCTATAGACAGACCGGATTGAAATCTGCAAGGGTAGTTTGGGAACTTCTCAAGAACTACATTCTATGCAGATCTCGACAAGTCATCTCCATTATCACCAAAGCCTTGCATACAGAAGAACACGATGCGAGCAGCTACAGGGTACCAGTCGAAAGAGAATAATTCATGTTAATTTATGCTGATTGAAGACCAGATGTACTGATGCATTTTGGTACATCTGCAGAAATTTAACAGTAAAAGTATCAGTAGTTTATTTGGCTTCTTTAACGTCTATCGTTATAGACGTTATTTATAAATAAAACCACAAGTTAATTTCAAGACTAGTCAATTTTTTAAATAAAGTAAATAAATAATACACACAAATTTAGAGCACTTAATAAATCGAACATGCATGTCTTGGACTGTGGTAGAAAACCAGAGAACCTGGAGTAAACTCTCACAGATATGGGGAGGACATGTTTCCATCTTGGGATTGAACCCAGGACTTTCTTGCTGTGAAGCAAGTGTTCTACCCACCAAATCACCCACAACGAAAACATGTTGGGATAAAACTAATCCTCTGGAACAAACAGGGAGCATATCAAATATTGATACATTTCTAAGATTCAGCTTTTCACACACATTGAGTAGCAAGTGAGGTGAGGGCAGATGATCCATGTGCAGATTATACAGCAGACAAATCCAATCAGAAGACAAAGAAGAGCAATACAGTCAGGTCAGAAATCGATTAAATACTAACCAATGTTAGTATTTAATCGATTAGTTAGAATGCATATAATTATGCCACTAGAAATACAACAACAGCTCAGCATTCTCTTGTTACAGCAACACTTCACAATGATAAATGGATATACCATACACTGGCCTAAAAATAGTGATATATAATAAATAAAAGGTCTAACTCCTTGTAAAAACTTGTGATGGTGTCCTTTGGTGACATGGTTACACCAGCCATAACAGTTCAGTTAAACCAGACTCCACTGTCCAAGTTGTTGTCTTTTGTTATAAAATAAACATCGCCAGATGGTAAGTGAGCAAGGGTTTTAGCAAGCCTGTAAATACAACTTGCATTTATTTTTATAGAATGTCCCCTGGTCACGGGATTCAATGAGCAAACGAGACTATAGTAGTCTGACTACTGAATGAGAGCTTGAGGTGTTACCTAACTGGAGAAAGCAGTGGAACAACAATGTAAGTGTTGCAAAAGTGGGATTTAAACCCTGTGCCGTCTGGTCCATGGTCCAGTACCTTGACCACTAGGCTGCCACAGCAGGTTAGCTAATAATGCAACCAAATCATTTTCTAAACCAGTTATTTAAGAGTTAGACATTATCAGATCATGGAGTTTATTAAAGTACATACTCAAATAATCACAGATAAGGGCTTTAGGACCTTTTACACCATATTTTAGTGTCTAAACACAGCACAGCAATATCATCATGCACATCACTGCGCATGGTAAGAAATGTTTTATTGTTGGTGACAATTTATTCTGAGTATGTAGACACTAAGATTTCTTAACCTCGGTAGTGTAGTCCCTGGTTAGTTAAGTGTACATCTCACTAAATGTCTACTTCCACAGAGCCCCAAATACCCATTGCAATATTTAATTATGCTATCATTTTTAATAATAATCTTAAACTCCTTGCTATGCTTACAGAATTTTAAAAAAGAATTGTGGTAAATAAAACTGCTTCAATATTATTTCAGAAATCCTTGGAAATGAGTCTCTGGTTCTTGGTTGCATTCCAATAGTCTGTTGGCACTGGAACTGATTTTAGTGACACTGTCAGTGGAAAAAGTGACATTTTCCTACTGATGGGAACAGGCACAGTTACCAGGTGTCTTCTTTTTCTTACAGTCTCTAACTGTCACACATATGTACACATTGTCTCACCACCTTTGTGGGGACTGCCCACTGACATAATTACTGTACCTAAATAATGCTAAATCTATATCTTCACCACAGTAACCTAAAGCAAATATGTTAACATTGTAGGAACCATAAAATGTCACCACAGTGTCAACAATGTCAGATATTTCAATCCTTGTGATGACACTTGGTCCCCATTGGCACACACGCATACACACAAACATAAGAGGGGTGAAGTAAGTTCAGAGCCTATCCTGGCACTCAATTGACATGGACTACCGTGGTTCCTGAATGGGATGTCAGTCTATGCAGGAGTTCTCAGGAACTTTTGTTTAAAAAGCTGGTTCTTGACTGAGCCTCAAGAGCTGCCTGTGTAATTGTAATGACAAAAAAACCCTCAAAGATTATGTCAAGCACACACTAAATACACCTTGTCGTTTCTATTGATTTTCCTTCAAACCATATTGCACGGAATTGAACCCATCATGCACTCTATCAGCAGCCTTTTTGACTGTCATTAATGACTTCAAATATAAACCAACTTGTTTTAGCATTGTGCTAACTGAAAATCTAAGTTCCTCATTAACCAAGTCCTTTTGCATAATTTGTTGTAAAGACCATATGAGACATGTTGTGTTTACCTAAAATAAAGAGTTTTGGTAATACGTCAATGCAAACATTTGCTTTAATAAGCATGAGCTAATTTATTCTGTCACTATTAGCCATAACCATTAAACTTTAACTCATAGCATAAATTGTAAATATATCATACTGGTAATTACGGGCACGTGAAGCATTGCCACCACCCCCATACATCATCTGCCACGGCTTGCCATGACCAAACAGTGAGACATAAATACTGTATGTAATATCTGACGTATGCGATAGGCTGTGTTCTCCCTTAGCTCCGCCATGTCATGGAAGCAACATGAATGGACAGTGAGTCACCCTCCAGCACAAACATAAGCACATTGCATTACTCCAGTGCTGAATATTTGAGTAGCCCACTACTGAGAGTTCACTGGACTGGCATCAGTGGAGGCCATAGTGAATGTCTGTGCTCAGCTGAGTCCTTGTGGCAATAAACCAGACATATTCTCTGTACATTGTGGGGAACCAGGCAGCTTCTCAGAACATAAATCATAATCCCTATAGGCTGCATCAGCACAGACACAGCACAGAAGCAGGTAAAGCCAGAGATATGAGACTGTTATAATCACAAAGTAGGCATTAACCTATCAATTATAAAATGTTAAAGTCAAGTTTATTTCTAATAGCACTTTTTGCAATGGTGCATCATCTCAAAGCAGCTTCACAATATTATATTATCTTAAAAGGCCAATCCTAAATTGAGCAAGCCTAGGGTGACAGTGAAAAGGAAAAACTCCCTGAATATAGAAGGAAGAAACCTTGGGAGGACCAAGACTCAAATAGGGACCCATCTTCCTTTAAGTGGCCTACATGTTAATTGAAGTAATTATGTTGTAGTAATAGTAAATTAAGTAAATAATTCAATACAAATCAATCATATTTAGTTTAGTAATACGTTGTTAAATAACATTAAATAGATTTAAGATAATGAGTCCTCAGCAGTAAGTTATTGGAGGTGCATCGTCTCCTAATATCTAAATGATGGAGGTGTTATTGCACTCTGGTTTCTGTTGATGAAAAGCAGTAGAATGATACTAAGGTGGAGGAACTAGTACCCAAACATGAGCTTAGAGTGAAAAGAGAAAATGTAGTTATGGGTTAGGAGTACAATCTTAATCACTGATGCCTGATGCAGCATGAAACTCCGGCAGCATTAACTATAGCAGCACATATTGCTGTTTGTAGTGTTATAAAAGCCCATCTAGGGACGGGCATTGGAAATTAGCTCTGGCTACAAATGCTCTGATGCTTGCTGTTGGGCTGTTTCACAACCTACATGCTATGTATCTGTCCCAACTTAAACTAAACTACTAATCTAGAAGGAGACGTACCAGAAGTTAACACAGCCAAGAGGCAAGGGCCAACCCGAGTCATGCGTTCCAGTCTAAATCTAGCCAAAAACCATACCATACACCAACCAAAAACCAACCTTTATATAAGAGCTATAGGTTACAAGTAGTATTTTATAATCAATGCGAAATTTAACTGGTAACAGTGTAGTGACGGCAGAACAATAATTATATGATCAAATTTTCTAGTTAGTAATTGAGCTGCTATGAGCAAAGATGGAAAGATGTTTACCAGTTTATCAACATATGTAGGAGAAAATTATAAAATGTTTAAAAACAATGTTCCTCAAAGAAAGACTGACAGGGACTTGAATATTTCAGTCTTAACGTTTATGATTTGCATTAACTGGCATTGTCTTGTTGAAAAATGCATGATGTCCTTTTGAAGTCAACAAATGTTGCTCTAAAATGCAAGTGTACTTTTTACATTAATGCTGTCATCACAGAAGAGTAAGTTACCTTTACCAAGGGCACTGACATTACTGACATGGCATCTCCATATCATGGCAGAGTCTGGCTTTTGGACCCCTTGCTCTTTGTCTTTGGTCCATTGCACACAGCATGCAATTTCTCAAAAAAAAAAAAACATCTAGAATATTGATTCATCTGACAATATGCAATTACACTGTGTAATGGTCCAGCTTAGATGCCCCCAAGGTTAGAGAACTCTGGACAAGGTTAACATGGGGCTTCTGTTTTAAACAGTAAAGTTTTAAACAGAATGTGTGAATGCAACTCTGTATTGCAGTGCTGGATAAAGGTTTGCCAAATGTATACCTTGACCATGGAGTTATATGAAGATATATGAAGACCACAGGTATTCAGTTCAAGAAAGAATTTAAGAAGGAATTAAACCGTGAATAAGTCAACTGTAATCACAGAGTTTTAAAATCTTTAACAGATTTATGGCCCAAAAGTGCTAATGTCCATCCTAATATTTATAGAAGCGAGAATACGCACCAGCAGACGATACAGCAAATGCAATTCACAACTTGGATAAAGACAAAAGTTATGCACACCAATCCAGAACCCAAACACTAAACACACTTCTATATTTAATGGGCTTCAACCAAAGCAGAAAGAGGAACAGATTACAGCGTTTACAGTTCTTTAACAGCATGGACAGTTATTCAATTCAAACTATTATAGCAGGCCCAAAACCAACAGGATCTTTAAAACAAGTGAAAAAATGTATACAAACCTACAAAAAAAAAGCTCCAGTACACAGGAAAGGAATAAAAATAAGGCAAAACTCAAGCAGTGGCTAGTGTTTAGCTAAAACACTTATTGAAAGGAGGAAACCATTAAAGCCTTCATAATACCAAACTGCATGACTGCTAATTATAATTCAGTATATATCACACCTGTTTAGTTACCTGCCCTTCCACTAGCAGCAGACGTTCCATGTGGACATCCAGCATCCCAGGTACACAGTGAACTGAAGCAATTAAAAATGCGTATTAAAACACCACTAGTCACAAGGCTTATAATGGTCACCTATGCTAAAATAATCTAAACTATAAACTACAAATGTATTTACCACAATAAAACCATTATCTGAAAAACTACTTACTGTAGTCCCTTTTAGGTTTACCAGGCAGCAGCAAACATCAGAGGCCTTTAATGAGCCTCAACCAACTAAAACAAAACAAAATCAGCACATGCTAACAAAGAAACCACACCACACTAAAATCTCAGAAGTGCTTATCATGCAGTGCTTACCTACTAGTTTGTAATGCCTTGATGACCAAGATACAAGCTTAGACAAACAACCAACCAGTTTGGACCAGCATTTCCCAGCAGCCAAACAAGCCTCTCAACGAAGAACGTGTTTGTCACACATGCACAAGCTACGAGGCCAATAAGACACAGGTGTGCTTAATAAAAGAGGCAGCTAGGCCACGTTGGCCTACAACCCTAATTATACAGTAGGGTCCTAATGCCTGTTTAACAGGGGGGCTGCCAGCTTTACTGCCTGTCCCTGCCTCATGGCTGCTAAGGCCTATTGCACTATAACTCTACCCCAGGACCCAAGCTCTTACCAGTAACATCTACTTAAAACTCCAGGCTTTTCTGGACACTGACTTTGTACCAAATCATGATTACAATCACCTGTTTGAAATCACTATTTAGTTTTTTAATTAAATAATTAATAATTGCCCCATTCCAACTTTTTTTTGGAACACATTGCATGATGAAATGAAGTTGACTGGATAAATTATGAAATATCTCATGTTCATACTGTCTGCAATGATACAGAAGAGTAAACACTAAGATTTTTTTCATACCGTCCCAACGTTTTCTGATTTTTATTTTTTTTATTTCCCAATCTATGCCACTGAGGTAATTTACCTATTCATGGTCTGCCTTAGTGACTATAAGCTTAACATATATTTCCTTAAGATCCTTATTCACAACATGTTATACTGAACATCTGCTTAATATTTTTACATTTGGCTAGTCAAGGAATCTTAAAAACTTTATCTAGCTGTCCAGCCTCAGTCACTCAGTTGGACTTTTATTTACTGATTCACGGTAGCTTCTGGGTGTAGTATAACACATGATTGGTTCTATGAGAAGACACATCAGAAGACAGGGAGAGCATGGTTATAATAACTCTGAAAGCAGTGAAAAACACTCTGCTTCGAAAGCAAACAGCAGCATGGGAGCACTTTGCTGTTGCACTTACCTCTTTATTTAGCAGCTTTCTCATCCATTTGAGGGATAACTGAGCTGCTTGTTTTCAAAGCAATGAGCATTTGTTGCAACATTCAAAGTTTTTCTAAATTCAAACCATGCCCCGTGTTCTGATTGGTCACATCAGAAGCTGAGATGATATTTTAACTCCAATGAGCTCTTACCTAGAGGAGGATGAGCTCCCTATTAGGGCCCTAATTGCCAGGATATGCCCACTAAAATGTCAATATATTGACCAATTCCCAGAGCTCAGATATCTATATTATATTGTTATTAAAATCAATTGCATTCTTGCCTAAGTGACGTAGTGGTATATTAAATAAATATATTACCTTTTTGTTTATTTATTTAATATCACATAAACATTAATGATTATTCATAAGAACAACATGATCATAACAATACTAACACGAAACACACTCACATTGGGGCAGTTTAGTATGACGAATAAACCTAACACATACTGTATCCTTGTGTAGAGGAACTCATAGTACACAGAGTAATCCTACGACATTGTCACGGAGAGAACATACAAACTCCAAACAGAGTATGGGATCAAACTGCTGTGTGATGTTAGCGCTTTCCAATCACACCAACTGCCTCTGTCGCTGGGCCCTTGTGGAAATCCCTTAACACCCAACTGTTTGGCTAAATGATAAAAATTGGCTCAAAATTGCTCTGGCTATGCGTGTGCGCTAACTGCTGTAAATGTAAAGGTTAATTGGGTCACCTACTCCACAAGTCCAAGCTGTCATTGAAATGCTACATCCAACTAAATCAATTAGGACTACTAATTAGATAGAAATGTCAGCTAATCCAAAGCAGCAAAAGAGACTGAGATGACCTTGCTTATAGTGTAATGTGGGGAATTTAGGGAAGGAGCAAGAGTCTTGAGGGGAAGCAGAGTGTGCTGGATTTTTTCATTCATCCTTAGAGGAGGCGAACCTGAAACTGAAGTGCATCTGCCCAACAAATCAAATCAAACACAAGGGGCAAGCAGAGGCGCTACAGTGCAAGACTATTATCATGTCAGATTACCCAGCAGTCTCATACCGAAGTACGAAAGGATAGACTGCATCCCCTGGATAAGCACCTGCATGATTTTCTGATATATCAGCATAAATCTTCATAATGCTGCATAATCAGACACCAAAGAGCAACAGAAGATCTGTCCAAACCACAAAGAGAACAACAGGTTTGAAAAAAAGTGAAGAAAAGTCTTTATGATTAGATTTGTTTTGATTTAAGTTTTTTGGAGCTTTAGCATATCTTAGCCTTTTCAAACCTGTTCCCCTTTTCAAAAGTGGTTTTGGTTCTCCTTCCAAAAAGACCATGCCAGATTAAGCTTCTTTGGATTGTAGAAGGCGTGGCATCCCGGTGAAGAAACCAGATGCTGCTATTGCTCAAATGTAAGTGGAGATCACACTAACTACTCACCATTATAGCCTTCAGAAGCTGTTTATTTCATACACATTTCGTATTTTTCTGGTTGTGTTCTACTAAACGCAAAAATCTTTTTATGTGGTCATTATAATATTAGCAAAATAATGTCATATCTAATGTAAAGGTGGCCTAAGAGTTTTGCACAGTACTCTAAAATATACTAACATTTAATACTAGGTCTAGCATAGGCCAACTTTATAGTTAATAGTTATAGTTTTTTTTCATCAGATACCGGTGGTGAAGGTGGTCCATCTTGCTAATCAAATAAGAATGCTGAATGGAGATCCAGGGCCTGCTTAGGAGACTCATGAAGCAATTCAGTGATGCGAGATGATGGCGATATCATAAGGAGCAGTGTGAGACATGTGGAGAACAGAGGGCAAGCCATCTGTCTATCTCTCTCTCTCTCTCTCTCTCTCTCTCTCTCTCTCTCTCTCTTACACACACACACACACACATGCACAC
>JAVSBV010044368.1:0-7500 GCA_033117975.1 Parotocinclus spilosoma
ATTTTTGTGCCAGAAAATCGGGGGCACCGGGTGCACGGTTCGAGATATCTCTTATCTATGAACAAGCACACTTCTCCTGAACATCCCGGACGTTTCGGCGTTTGTCCCGTGTCGATACGTCGAAAGGTGTAGGAGGAGATACCGACCGAAAATTGGTGTAATAATAAAAAATCGGATAACAATATATGTGTTGCAACACGCATAATAATAAGCTAATTTTATTGTCATGATTTGAAATGAAAAGTGTTTACAAATAAAAGAGATTCGATATCAACCCAAAAACATAATCATGTATTATTTTCTAAGTAAGAAACAACATGTAATCAATTGATCGATTAATTATTCTATTAACAATTCTAAAAAATCATGTATGCGATTCAGATTAACAGATTTGTTTACACCATGATGTCATTTGCATATTGTAATTCGATTTATTTTCATTATGACAGAAGCAGCCATTGTTCGGCAGCCACGCCTGAACCTCCTGCTAACGTCATGAAACTCCTACAAACGCTGGTCTAACAATACACCCCTGTAGAAGAGAAGACCATGAGATCATCTCCTGTCCGTCACTGGGCTCGTGCCGAACGAGTAATTCGAGTTTCACTCGAAAGTTTCAGTTTTATTTCGCTTTTTCTGGAAAGACGCAACACAAAAACTACTCGTTTGTTATCGTGTGCATGAATACCAGAGCGCCTAGAGAACTGGGATTCACAGCAAATCCATTAACCGTTACTTAAACTCACACAATTAGGATGATAGAACGTCCTGAAGCAGCTACAGCTCGAAAGCCATGCCACGCTTCATTCATCTCACCGTCCTAAATCTACTCTGATGATACAGGAGCATCCGGGACGCCCCTGTCCAAAAGTGCAAGCGTGGGCATTTGATGGACCCATGAACATGAATCTCGCATGGAAGAGCGTGCACGTGCTCCACACGAGATGGCTTACGTTCATATTTACGCTCCACCTCACAATGTGTTTGATGTCCATGTCCATATTTATGAGCTCAACCAGCTTCATCTCCTAACAGCGTTTCTTCCTCCAAATCATATGTGAACCTCTAGGAGATACAGATCAGCCAGGCTGTGTTTGATGTCTGATATGAGCTAATAACTCAAACACACTCCATGGCCTGGGACAAGGAGTTGGTTGGTTCTGATTTGCCACTACAAGAACCTCCAACAAGGCCATTCTTGGTGACTTTACATGATCCAAAAGCTGGTAACTGATATCTGAATAAAGTAATCCAGTGCCTGTTTACCGATTGGACCTGGGATGATGGTTTGTTTTTTAATAACCATGCCAAACTTATTAATTAAGATTTAATCATGAGCAGAGGGTGGGAGTGGATCATTACTGACCCGCCACGTCTCTGTTCGAGTGAGTATTTATTAAGTTACGCTCTGATTAATGTACATCATTCATAAAGCCCTTAATGCTCTGCTTTATTATGTTCCGTAATGACGTTTGTGAGTCGGCTGGATTCCACGTCTTGAAACTCTTCTAATAAATATTTTTAATTCTCCTAGACTCTTATTTATGACCTTCTAAACAAAACAGCTCTCATCATGAACACGACATGGCTCCAGTTCCTTCATATTCAGCCATATTACGACTCCTATGACTCGGGTTTTGTGTCTGTTTTTGAAAGATCTACTGTATATCACTGAGATTGGACACCAAAGTGGACATGGGGAGAGACTTTAAGGATCGAGCCCTGGTCCATGAAGTTGTGCAGCATCAACGTGTGACCCGACTGCATTAGATACGATTAATTAGACGTAATTAGTCTTTATCTAAGCAGAACACTTCAGTCTGGTTTTCCTGGAGCAAGCTTTGCCCAGACAGAATATTTGCTTCAAACACATTATTTGCCCAAGGCAGAGCTTGTGCCCAAATTTTTTTCCCAAACAAGGCTTTGCCCATTTAGAGGATTTGTCCAGCAGGAGGCTTCATTCGAGCCTGAACCAAATCCAAAAACCATCTCACTCACCTGTACTCTTAAAGGGGGATTTGAGTACATGGCAACCTCGCTTTGACGCCGAATTTAGCATGGCTACGTTTATACTTTAAGGACTTTAAAGTTTGTAAAGGTAAACATTGCCAACAGATTTGCATTTTGGGACAGCTCCTTTGTGATACCGCTCTTTTTCTAAAGTTTGAATTCAGCCCAGTGGCCGAGTATATGTCGGTGAAATTGCGGACAGAGCTAGCTGTTTTTAGCTACTTCCCCATTAGCGGACGCGACCTCGGGTTTTCCTGACGAGCTGTACCGAGCAGAGCGCTTCATTCCGCGGCCAGACGGACCCGGATCCACCGGTGTGTTAGCGAGATAACTAGTAATGGCGTGATACTTTTGTATAAGCTTTAAAACGCCTGCATGTTTTTTTTTTGTATCCTAATTACGACTTGTGATTGTAAATTTGAGCTGGAACGAGTGAAGTGTGCATTAGGTAAAATGTAAAAGTTTATTTGCGTTGAAAAACGGCAAGCTGAATACGTTTCTAATGTCTCATTTCTATTTCTGTTCCGTGTGTTTGTTTGTTTGTTTGCTTTTAAATCGACTTCGCTTTATTGTTAGACTTACAGGGATGCTGAAATGCTTCTTGACATTTTAACAGGCAGCAGGAGAGCCTAGCAAACCAGCAGGGTTTTAAATGCTTTTTAATATCATTACAGTTGTTCGATTTTGGACAGTTAAAGTCTGAGACTTCCCCTTTTTGGTGCAGTATTGGTTAAGGACCGCTGTATTATAATCTTATAATCTTAAAATCTGTCTTTCACAATCTTTCAGGATAGGACGATGAGCAGGGGACGCAGCTCCAAAAAGAGGTTTCCTCCGGACGAGGCTTCCCCACTGGAGTGCTACGATGAGGCCACGCTGGACGAGGTGAGGCTTCTTTTCAACAAGGTGAGAAGCTACAGGGCTCCACCTGGAGCCGATTGGCGCCTTCCGGATCCGAGCGTGGCTCTCTGTGAGCGCCCGTGGACTCACCGGCCGCTGCAGGCCCTGAAAGACTCGCTGAACGAGGTGAAAAATCGGCTGAGCGACAAAGATCTGGCGGTGTGGCACCAGCACACGTGCTCCACGAACCGGGCGGGAACGGTCACGTCTCGTTTGCGCGAGGTCGCCAACGCGGAACTGTGCACTCAGGCCTGGGCCAAGTTCTACGAGATCCTGGGCAGCTTCCGAGTCCTACCGGAGGCCGCGCTGCACGATGGGGAGTTGAACTCGGTGCATTTGTGCGAGGCCCCCGGGGCGTTCATTTCGGCGCTCAACCATTTCCTCCGGACCAGCAAGCTGCCCTGCGACTGGAACTGGGCGGCCAACACGCTCAATCCGTACCACGAGGCGAACGGGCGGAGCTGCACCGTGGCAGACGACAGGCTCGTCGCCCGTACGCTTCCGTGGTGGTTTTTCGGCTCGGACGACACGGGGGACGTAACGGTCGGAAAACATCTGCTGGAGCTGCAGGGGTTCGTGAGGAACATGCGCGGCGTGCATCTGGTCACAGCCGACGGGAGCTTTGATTGCCAGGGCGACCCGGGTGAGCAGGAGAGCTCGGTGGCGCCGTTGCAGTACTGCGAAGCCGTCTGCGCTCTGCTCTTGCTCGGCCCAGGAGGCTCGTTCGTCCTGAAGATGTTCACGCTCTTCGAGCACACGTCCGTCTGCCTCCTCTACCTCCTCAGCTGCTGTTTTCAACAGGTGAACGTTTTCAAACCTGGAACGAGCAAGGCTGGGAATTCCGAGGTCTACGTGGTGTGCTTGAGCTACACCGGAAAAGCCGAAGTTCGCCCCCTGCTGTCCAAGCTGATACGTACCTACGGGCCAGGACTGGCGTCCGGAGGGGCACTGTTTCCAAAAAGCTGCATTCCCGAGACCTTCCTGAAGCAGCACGAAGAAATCTGTGGCTTTTTCCACGCTCTTCAGATCCACACCATACAGGAGAACCTGGAGCTCTTCGGGAATACGAGTCCTGACCGACGCGGGCGCTTGGACCTGCTCAGGGAATGCGCCGCGTGCTTCTACGTGGAGAACTTCCAGGTCCAGTTCCTGCCCCGCAAACGCTGGTTGTGCAGAAGCGGCTCGATGGCTTGGGCAAAACCGTGCCTGAGGAAACAAATGGGTTCCTTTAACAAAAGGAAGGAGATGCAGGTCCAGGACTGGAGGCAGCGCCTGGCGCAGGGTCCGTACCGCGCTTGGGTAGAGGAACATCTGCGAGGGGGTGAAGGACATGAGTTTGTCCTCGCCGGTCCTGCGACAGGCTGCGACCTGAACGCTTGGTGTACCCGTACAGGAGCGAGACTCCCGAACGTTTGCAGCTCTACCTTCTGCGATCAGGAGCTGTTGGATCTTCTTAACGAAGCCCTACCAGGGTCGTGCGCGTCCGCTTGTCCCAGCTGCGCCGCCCCACGCCCCGCGTCCGTACTCGACGAGGTCTGCCTCCCGAATGTCCCGGCGTGCGTAGTCCTGGTTGGAAACGAGGCGTGGCAGGATTCCCGAGTCTCGTCCCTCAGCGTCCCTCAGCCGAGGTTCATCCCAGGACCTTCTCGATCGGAGGTTTCCGCGTCTCTGTTACACGACGGAGACCCGCTGGATCAGCGCCAGCTCCTGACCGGCCTCCTGTCCGCCCTGGGCGGACTTCCTGACGGTTCTGCCCTGCTGGTTCCGCTGTGTTCAGCCCTGACCCGGTTCACGGCCTCCCTCGTCCTCGCGCTCCACCTCTGCTTCTGGTCCATCAGCTTCCGCAGTCCGGTCGGCGGAGCGCCGTGCGTGCTGGTGTGTACCGGATTCTCGGCGGTCCGGCAGGTGATCACCATCCTCGGCGAGGTTCTGGACCAGTTGGAAAGACTGGACTCGGACAGGCAGGTTCTGCAGTTTGCCCCGATGGAGGAACTGCTCCGGGGGGAGCTACCCGAATTTCTCTTCAACCTCAACAATACAGTCCTGAGGCGGCAGCTACATTTGCTCCTGCACTCACCCGGGGACAGATAGCGCCACCTGGTGACGGTTTTTGGTTTGTCGCGCAATAATGGATCGTTTGACGATTTTGAGATTGGCCTGCTAAAATGAAACCGAATCCTCATGTTTGAGAGATTTGAGACTATTGATCGTTTTTTTTTTTTTTTTTTTTTGTAAAACCAGAGAAACTTTTGTTAAAAAACCTGTTGAATGCAAAGAAATATATTTTCGTACCGTTAGCATTATTTGTAAATGTTTGCTTTTGTTGCACTGGGTCTCCTCATTTTGTCTCTGATATTAAAAGCAGGATCTGTACCAAGCATGGGGTCTGATTTTTTTAATGTCCTCGCTTGTGCCAGTGGCAAGGAAAAACTGCTCAAAAAGACTCAAAAAAGGGCCTGCGTACAGCCTAGATGTTATATGTAAAAAAAATATATATAAACAAATGAATAAGTTAGCAATTGCGCTTATAAGCCAAATATTAGTACAAAAAAATTCGATTATAATTAATCGATGTGTAGAATATCAATAAGTTCTGGTGATGTAGCATCGTCAGCCAACCGGGGAAACAGAGGGGGCGCTATTGCCCCCTGACGGGGTCTGAGTAACGGTATGACGGCTGGAACTGATGCACAGCTCGGGTGGAGCTGGAACTGGTAGAGGAAGATCATTTAAAAAGCAAATACTGGACCTGGTACTGGAAGAAAAGCTTGGAGAGAAAACAGAATGTGTAGTTAGTTATTGTTATCAATAGTATTATTATTATTATTATTATTATTATTATTATTATTAACAGAACCTAGTTTTTGTTCGTTATTGATCACATCTTCTCGAGTGTAACGATCTGAGCTCACATCTAAAAGTTTGTGCACCCGCCAAGTGCTTTTATTATGACTTTTAATTCATGGCTTTGCTCAGGTCGTCTGGTCGTCACACACTGGTGTGTAAGCGCTTTCATAATCAATTACACATTATTATTATTATTATTATTATAATTATTATTAACGAGAGACAGACGATATTAATCCCCTCACTCATTAGTGCTGCGCTTAATAACATGCTGTTAATTAACGAAAGAATTCCCTTAATTAACGAGACGATGGAACAACAAATGACTCATAAATATCACAAATGTCTCAAGCAAACAAACAAAACTAACAGGAAAATAATATAAAAATAAACCTGATTTGTTTAATCGGTGTCCACCAAACAAGGTCACAGGTACACAGGCCACGCCCCCAAATATTAAATATTATGACTGTAATTAAACATTTATTTATTTATTTCCATACCTACTTCCCATAATGTAATTCAAATAGTGTCAGGGCACACACTCTGGGACTGAGACACTTTAGAGACACCGGCTGACCCTATATTTTTTGGAATGTCGAGGAGACACAGGGAAAACCCGGAATGGGACTCAAACCCTCTGGAGCTAGGAGTTAACTGGTACCGAATATATTATAGTATAAAAAGGAGATAAAACAGGGTTAAAAAATATAAAATTAATTTTTGTGAGCAGTATAGTTGGAATGTAACGAAAAGATATATTTTAGAATATTTAAATACATATATGATGTACACAGATGATTACAGATATGTAAATATAATACATAAATGTTTTATTATGCATTATGTAAAACAAAATGTTCAACTAAATTAAATATAATAAATTCTATATAGTTATATATTAAGGTATATAAAAATAACTAAAAATGTATTTGATAAAAATAAATACTAAATATATAGCTAAAAAGATAAAAAAAACAACTATGCATTTAGAAATAATTTATATCATTTTAAAAAAGGATATTAACATATTTATTGTACAGTCTAATTTGAAGTCAATGTTAAATGAATTATTTGAGCAGATGATATATGGTAGATGAACTAAAAATATATATTTAAAAGTATAGGCTCTGAAAGGTTTTAAGAGTCAAAACGTTTGAATTTTAATTCTTATTTTTTTTTTTATAATGTAAAGCTTTCAATGTTAAGGTTTTAAATATTAAGTACATCGGACAGGACACGTTAAAATAATTAAAACGTGGGGAAGAAAAGAGAACAAACATAATAAAATGTTAGATGTTATATACAAAATTTGAAACCGTTTAATAAAAATTTAATAAATAATTTTATATATATAATTCGTCACTTCATAAGGCCCATCCTTGCATTGCATTTGAATTTTAATTAAAATTTCCTCCGTTTTCTCTAGGATAAACTCGACCCTAACGACCCCGACAGGGGCCAAGCAGGGCCAAAACAAAACGACGAGAAACGCGAACATTCAGCAGATATTAAAACCCCCTAATAAATAAAGGCAGATGGGTTTGTTATTGACCGCGTTCTACAGAATCAGGGTCATAAAAATGTGCTGAAGAATCCAGAGCTGTTAGGAGGGATGTGTTGGGGCGAAAGCTTTAATCATCTTAACTGTGATTCATTTGATTTAGATTGAGCAGTACAGATGATGTTTCTGCATTTACATAGATTATGAATACATGAAAGCCTGCACTCGTGGGGTGGGGG
>JAVSBV010044379.1:0-11143 GCA_033117975.1 Parotocinclus spilosoma
CTCTCTCTCTCTCACACACACACACACACACACACACACACACACACACACACACACACACACACACACACACCACTAATGTAGTGTAACCACTACATTGCCAAGAAAGCAGGAGAAGCAAAGCTGTAGTCCAGGTTTTGGCTTTACTAAAAATTTGATCAGGTAAACAAAAAACAACCAGCATAACTACAAACTTTAAAACCTTCACTTGCTTATAAAATGCTTATACAATACTTTTAAAGGTGGTGTTCTATACTGCTCACAAAAAGTATGCCCTTATTATCCCCAGTATATTTTTGCATATATTAATATGACAGTATGCAGTTTGGGATGTGGCCAGAAAAATAACATGAAATATGAAGGTCTGATTTGTTGCCCAGAAGGTCAAGCATCACTGCAGTACTCCACCAATTTGGGCTTTATGGCCAAACAAAAGCTTTTTAGGCCAGACTTATTTAATTGCTTGTTTCTCAGATGTCCCTACTTAACAATCTACTGAGGAGGGAGGAAAAAATAAAAATAAATCTTTATTTTCAGCACTTTTGAGTTTCTCAAGGACAATGTGGAATCATTACAAGGAAGAAGGAAGACATTTTATTTTTATATATAAAATTTATTTAATCTACAATTAAATTAAAGTGAATCTGGAAAAAATGTATTGTACAGAACAATACCGTTGGCTCTCCTAAACTAAAAAATAAAATTTTTTTTTCTTTGTTTTAACCATTGGTACTGCCCCGGATCTGCGAAATACAAAAAAAAAAAATTGTATTCTTCAAATATGATCTTCGGCGGATCCGTGAAACAAGCAATAAAAAAAAGTCTGGCCTTATCAGTAAAAGATGCATGAAAGCATATCTGAAGGTTTTTTAGGTACTTTTATAGGAACAGCATGTGTTCTGCTCTGTGTTATTTAATGGTTATTATTCTGTGTTGTTTAATGCTCCCTGTTACCAAGGCCATTGTCCCCGGTTATTTTGATTGGTGGGGTGGCCAGTTCTACGGAAGTCCTGATTGTTCCAAAGTTCTTCCATTTAACAAAATGTTTAGCCTTAAATTGTTTTGTCATAAAATGTTTCATAATCTCTTTTTAGCGTAATTCCTCCAAAAAATAAAAATAAAACCATCATAGGAAACAACGTTACTGAATTGTTGTATTTTTAGGAGTTACATTAATGTAAGTATTCAACAAGGCTAAGATGATTAATCATTTACCAGCCCTAGAATAAAATTATTTTAAATATCATGTATAATTATATTAGGAGAAAACTGGTGCAAACAGAGCAATAGCAGGTGAAGGAGTGACAAGTAGAGTGAGGTAAGGTCTTAAGAGTAGCTATTTATCAAGCATTTTGCACACACCTAAGTGCTCAAAAGATTATTACTTTGTTTGAAATACATGTATTTTTTATCAGAATTACCTTGGTGCAAAACTAAATGACATGCTAGGTGAATAACATGCTGAAATGCCCTTCCTTGGTGATGAATACGTGGAGATTGCTTTACCTAAGCTTGTATCACTGCAGTCATATGAGATATATGCAAGAAGAGAAAGGTATAGGGTCTGATGTAAGGCCATGTTGTTTTTCTGGCAACAGAAATCAGTACCTTGTTTAGTTTGAAAATTGACATTTACATGGATGCTGCTCATAATACACATTGTACATACAAGTACAAATATTGATACATGTTGTTTATTTAATTGCTGGATTTTGTTAATGTATTTGTAATCACACAATTTTTTTCCGGGTAACCTAGAATACAATATTTTAGTGCCTTGGCTACAGTGGAATCAGCTTATAAGCTTACATAGCTAATATTTTGGGGCTGAGGCGGCCTACTTCCAAGTCAAACTCATTCCTACCTCTTTTGCTTTGACTGCACACTAAAATGATGGAGTATGATCATTCATCAAGTGTTGATCAATCTGTTACACTATAATATCCAATACATAAAAGCTTTAGCCTGTTGTTTTTAAAAGTGAAAAGACATTAATTAAATCATTAATCACCTTACAGTAATAAAGGCATTGATCAGCTTTGTATGATTTCACAGGCAGTTGTTAAAACTGGGGGCTGATTAGCCAATGGTAATATTAGGAAATGTTATTTCTAACTCATATCAAGCTCTGAGCCACCTTACACCACACCCTTCTTCTGCCCCCACTGGTCAGACACGATAGTGCAATTAGAACTGTGTATTCTAGCCTGCCTCTGCTGGTCAGATGTAGATACTGGAGCGTTGTCTGAAACTAAGCCTCTGATGGTCAGATGCGGTACTGCAGGTTTAACACGAGTTGTGCCTCCGCTGGCCAGAGGTTGAACTGCAGCAAGATTACTTGCAGGAATAACATGCGGGTTAAATTAAGCGGGAAGCTGAATCAGTACAAGTATAACATGTTTAATACACTTTTCAAGTGCACCTCAATCACTAAAACAGCTGCTTACTGAAGCTCAGCTGACCTATAGGCATAAAAGATTAAGAGACACTAAATTACTGCTGTTGGAAATAAAACTATCAAGTATTTACCAAGAAGAATAATGTTTATATGTATATTTGTAACATACTTTTATGCAGATTATGATAAAAAAAAAAAGGTAAATGAAAAAGTGAATGTATTGTTTGGTTGCTGTGAGCAAATTGTTCTCAAAATGTAAAGAAAGCAAGTAAAGGATATGTTCCCAGAACTTTAATCATTCAATCTGGGTGTTTCACCTGGACACAAGGTTGTGTTTCTCCCTCAAAACCTTATGTCCAGATGAATTGATTCATGTCTTGGATTATATGAGCATCGAGGATATGCTCATGCTTTTGTTCACCCTGCACCACTGTGTCCATGCAAGGATTGTTATTTCTCTAAATACTAAGTTTATTTATCGAACCCAATGTGAAGTTCAGATACATGTAGATGCACATTTGTTATTCTTTAAACACATAAAGATATATAACTGTAAGTAGGATTATTGATACTTTGACAGATAAAATTCACAAATTAATTTAAAAGTTCAGTCCAACTCATCTGACCCTGAATTGAAAAGCGATTGAATGACTAAACTAATAGTGGGTAGGACACACCTTTGCTCTTAAAACATCTCCAATTCTTTGTGCAGGCATTGTAGAAGATGTTGAAAACATTCCTTCTTCCTTTCTAATTTCTTTCTGCTTAATGTTTACTGATTGCACAATGTAATTTCTGCAGATTTATCTGTTGCAAATATCCAATTCTACCATATACATGGGCCATTGCAGAACCTTTAAATAACTTTCATCACCACTTGGAGACCTCTGTAACTTTACCAGGTGTTTCATTCCACAGAATTTTTTTTTTACTCTACTATTCTTTATAACATATGACTGTTGTGTACAAATTCCAAGAGAGAAGCCTTCTGGCTATGATCAAAATATCACAATTCCCAATTACGATTTCTGATGGGACGACTAGCAGAAGCAGTTCATTCATATGTGCGTGATTTTATTTATTGACTATATGTGTATTGACAGAACAATTTTCTCATTTAGGTCATTTTGTGGCCAAAAGGTTTGAGAATGGCATGAATTTATGTTTTCACAAAGTTGTTTTCAAAAACTGCCTCAGAGATGGTTTTATAGTATAATCAACAAAGCATTCTCCACATTTTTATTTTACATATTATCGATGAATACATCCAGCTGAAGCAAATACTTAATATTGACAGTGTTGACTGATCTTCTTTAGGACTTTTGCAATTTACCTCTGCATGCTGGATAACAGTTTCTGGAAAAAATCTTGAATGATGGCAACCCAAAACATTGAGTTCTTTATGGAACATTGTTTTTAAAATGTAAATCATTTTCTCCCACGTTTGTTGACAAGAGATCCTCTGCCCATTTTTGCTCTTCAGAGACTCCTTTAACAAAAGCCTTTCGTGCCTTTGTATCAAATCATTATTACAATTGACTGTCGACACCTGTTTGAAATGACACCTTTTTAAAAAAATCTCTATCCCTAAATTGCCCTGTTCAAACTTTTTAGAATGTGGTATAGGCTTTACAAGCAGGTATGGATGTTATTAACAAATGAAATGAAGTTGACCAGACAAAACATTAAATATCTCAGATTCATACTGTCTGCAATAAAGAAAAGTCAAAGTAAATGTGTGTTTTTGATTTGCATTTTACCTTCTGTTCCAACTTATACTACATTTCAACTTTAAACTACAAACTACAAAGAAACTCACAGGAACTTCTAATCATCCACTACTTGATGTTAATGTTGAGAAGTCCATGCACCACATCTACTTAACCCATATGTCACCTTGCCAAATACATTTCATGTTGTAGTACACGGTTGTACTACAGTTATGAGACACATATGGCAAACATGTGGAGAAAAAAAGAGTTCTGTTCAATACTTTTTTTAAAACAGGATGACTGTTACTGAGGGGGAAGAGGTACAAACCCATCACACTGAGAGTATGTAATGGTTACAGTTACATGAATCATCTGCAACAATCAGATTAAAACAGAAACATTTTTTAAACATTCCACCACAGTACTTCTAAAAATAATTACGCAAAACATGTTTGAAAACTTTCTTTTTTAAATTCTGTACACCTTATGTCCATCACAGTAATATAATTTATTGTCCTGTGAACATAGCAAAACCTCTAGTGTCTGATTAATGAAAACAGTGTACAATGTATACCATTGTTTTAAACAATGGAATGCAACTTTTAGAAATTCCTAATAAATGTTATACTTTATGTGTGTCGTGCAGTACTATGCACACTGTGTACAAACGTTTGGGGTTCCATTGTTGCACTACTGTACAAGATTCTGATTTATATATATGACATATATCTATGAAAGATGTATCATTTAAATTGCTTCATTTTTGGCGCACCAGTTGCAATACATCAAGATTTCTGAATCTGATTTGAGCTTCATTAGGTGCATGAACAGAATTGCCTAAATGGTAAAGAAAAATAAATAAATAAATTTGAAATGTAGTCAGTAAAAGTAAAAAAATATTGTTACAGCAATAATAAGTACAGATACATAAAACAGAAGTACAGTAACAAAGCACTTGTTTATGATATATATGATTATTATATTATAATTTAATACAATGCAATAATATAATTCCTTTCATTTGCAAGGTGAAAGCTGAGCACTTGTTTATTATTGTTAATTTGATCAGTTCCGCTTATCATATAGGACTACTTTGTAGTTTTACAATTATACACTGTAGTCCATCTGTTTCTCTACATACTTTGTCTGTCCCTTTTACTCTGCTCTCTAATGGTCAGGACTCCTACAGGAGTGTGCTTGTGTGTGTGCTGTGCTGGTATAAGAGGTTCAGATACAGCAGTGCTGCTGGAGTGTATAAAGACCTCAATGCCACTACTGGACTAAAAAAATATAGTCCACCAAACTAAAATGTCCAACCATTAGCATCATGGAAAAGTACGAGTAACACAAAATGTGCAACAACAGATGCTCCTCTCTCTGGCCTTAAATCTAATAGGTGGAGCAATATAATAGAGGTGTCTAATAATGTGCACACTGAATTGAACACAGTGTTTAAAACTCCAACAGCACTGCTGGGTCTGATATAATCGTATTAACAGAACCCTATCCCACCACCACCACATTAATACCTGATCAGTGGTGTACCTGTGAACCTAATGACGTTAGAAGTTCTTGTGCTTTTCCCGTCGCCACAGGCTACAGTTCATGCAATGTGACAAATGTAGCCGTTTAACATATTAACAGAAACTTGATATCTAAATGAACATGGCAATATCGCAGACCTTTAAACATGTTAGCCATAGTTACAAGAGTTTTGTTAGTTTTATGAAAGGGCGCGTTAATTTGTTGCATCATGTTGGAGAGCATAACGTTTAAGCAGCTTTAGACGACTTCTCTCTCTCCATTGCGCACGCAGCGCACCGTTCCGATTTCATCATGGCGAACCTTACAGGACCTAGCGCCCCGTGTCTCCAGGTAATCGTTCCTTTATTCATAGTCTCATGAACTAAAATATTACAAATTACTAATGAAGGATGAAGAATTGCATTACTTGTTTGCTTTCTCACTACACGCGTGAGTATTAAAAAGGTCTAGTCTTACGGAGTAGACGGGTCTTGTATTTAAATATCCTAAAGTCTTAATAACATGTGTCATATAAAGAATATTTTCAGTTGCTGGTTTATATAGTTTATATAGTAAGGTAATTATTTGCTCTTGTCATGATTCGGTTCTTAAGGTAGACCTAGTTAACCCATATATGTAAACGTCACCAAGACACGTCCACACACACTAGCCTACTATAGTAAACACTTAAGTATGTGGCTCAAGCGTACAGCTTTACTTCTACTTAGCGGTGTAGGATGCATCTGCGAAATGTTATCATTCATTTAAACACAATCGGCAAAAGAGGCAAAACAGTACGAGTCTTCTTTCAAAAATAAATATGAAAACAATCGTGCCCATGATTTGAATTTGCCTGCCTTTTCATGTATGAAATAGGCTATGTGATAAGATAAGTTTAATATACGTGCATGAATGCTAAACTACTGCTTAAATAAGGCTTAACTTCTGCTACTCATTAAGGCTAAATTGCAACCCACATAATATTCATAAAGGCACTATAACCACTGGATGTTTGACACGTATATTAGTCGTGACAGTAACGCCAACATACACCTTCACTAAATTAGATAAACTTACTACTTAGTACTAAACTTCATGTCCATTTTATTATTTCCACCTACCATATAGAAGCGTTCTGCTATTATATACTGTAGTCCATCTGTTTCTGTAGACTCTTCTAGAACATTTCTCTGTTCTCTGTCTCTGTTCTATGGCCAGGACCAACACAGATCAGGTACTATTTTGAGTAATGGATCATTCTATTTACACTCATGTGGTGGTTCTGGTGCTGTAGTGTTTGTAGCTTTTAAACACATCCATGTCACTTATGGACTGAAACAAACACAAGTGTCCAGCCACCAGCATCCTGTAGGCAGCAGCGTGTGAGAGGAAGACAAACAGTGCAACAATACATAAGTTTCTGGCTCTGAGTTTAGAACTACAAGGAGAAGCATTATGCTGCGTCTAATAGAGTGTAAAGTGAGAGAACACATCTGATCCATTCATACCAGAACAACACACACTAGCACACCACAAATACATCTAATTTGTCCTGTCCCTGTGGGATCCTGGATATTGTAATGGTTGTAGAGAAACAGCTACGCTGCAGTCTGCAATTGTTGATCTACAGAGTGCATTTACATGGTAAAGGAAACGAATAAAGTGAGCAATGAATGAATCAAGAGAATTAAGGTCTACTTACTGAAGTGGTTGGAGAGTGTACAGTGGGGAAACAAGTATTTTAGTATTTTTAATTTTCCCATGTACAAATAATGGAGAGGTCTGTAATTTCTATCGTAGGTACACTTGAACTGTGAGAGACTGAATAGAAAAAGTCCATCACATGATTTAATTTTTAATTGTATAAAATTAATTAGCATTTTATTGGATAAATAAGTATTTGATACCATAGAAAACTATTGTACAGAAACCTTTGTTTGCAATTACAGAGGTAAAACATTTCCTACAGTTCTTGACCAAGTTTACACACACTGTAGCAGGGGTTTTGCCTCACTCCTCCATACAGATGTTCTCCAGATCTTTCAGGTTTCAGGGCTGTCACTAAGCAACATTGAGTTTTAGCTCCCTCCAAAGATTTTCTGTTGGGTTTAGTTCTGGAGACTAACTAGGCAATTCCAGGACCTTGAAATGCTTCTTACGGAGCCACTACTTAGTTACCCTGGCTGTGTGTTTCAGGTCATTGCCATGCTGGAAGACCCAGCCACGACCCATCTTCAATGCTCCTACTGAGGGAAGGAGGTTGTTGGATAAAATCTTGTGAAACAAGACCCCATCCATCCTCCATTAAATCCGGTGCAGTCGTCCTGTTTCCTTTGCAGAAAAGCACCACGAGTTAATCAGTTAAAAGTCATCTTTAAAACTGTAGTCCTACCTGTCTTCAGGCCATTAACCAGGTCCTCCCGTGTAGTTCTGGGCTAATTTCTGACTTTGCTTACAATCCTTGGGTTGAGTTGAGATGTTGCATGAAGTCCCAGTCCGAGGAAGTCATCTTATGTTTCTTCCATTTTCTATTAATTGCATCAACAGTTCCTGCTTTTTCACCAAGCGGTTGCCTATTGTCCCGTAGCCCATCCCACCCTTGTGCAGGTCTACAATTTTTCCCTGGTGTCTTTAGACAGTTATCTGGTTTTGAGTATGGTGATGAGGTTGGAGTGTGATTGATTGAGTGTGTGGACAGGCGTCTTTCATACAGGTAACGAGATCAAACGGGTGCATTTAATACAGATAATGAATGTAGAATAGGAGAGCTTCTTAAAGAAAAACTAACAGGTCTGCGAAAGCCAGAATTCATGCTAGTTAGTAGATGACCAAATACTTATTTTAGGCAATAAAATGCAAATATATTATTTAAAAATCATCCAATGTGATTTTCTTTAGATTCTGTTTCTCACAGTTGAAGTGTACCTATGATAAAAATTACAGACCATGGCAGTTTATCAAGTATTATTTTCCCCACTCTATATACATAATTTGTGGCTGTATATACCTGACGCAGATGCATAGACCATATATTTATATATGTCAGTATGGTAATAGAACCTAATTGCAAAAGCATACACACAATCAAATGAAAATATATTGCTTTATCGAGCCTGTGTAAGTGTTTGTGTTATTAATGTGAAAAAATGTCATAAAGCTGAGTTTCTTTTATTTTAGGGCCAATGTGAAGATCCTGCATGTAATGATTTGGCTGGCAGTATTCCTTGTTTTAAGGTAATATCTAATCTAAGTAATGTGTGAATTAATGAGAAAAATTACACCTACCATTTCATACATGTTGCCCAAGTTTATGTGTGGACTGATTATGTAAAATATTTAATTGCTGAATGAAACTTAATGCAGATTAGCAGATATTTGATTATTGAATTGGTGTAATGCTGTGTAGTTGTTACAGTGCATGATTTAGTACTTGCCTTCAGTGAGTGCTCCAGTCGGGACATTTTGATGTGTTGATGATGAAGTAACATGGAAACGCTTCACTCCAGTGAAAACACAGCAGCTTCCCCTTGCTCTCTGGTTTTGTATTAGTCCTTCTATATATGATATATCTTCTTACAGCATTTCCACCACAGGAAGAAGGGGTAAGGTCCTTTAATGGGTAGTACTATGATCCTCCATAATGGGAATATATGCTGGTCAGACCCATTTCTTTCTGGAATGTGAGAGCTTTGGTATCTGCTGTGCTGAGTGAATCCACATTCTTAGATTTCCATAAGCCCTGTCAATCAAGCTTTCACTCTCTCTCTCCCTTTCGATCTTTTTAAATCACATAAGTGATTACAAGGCGCAGCTTAATCATATACGCATAGTTGCAGTATCCAGGCTTTCTGTGTGGACACAGTCAGAAGTCTGGAGTCATCCCCCCATGTTTCTTCCTGCTGTTATAGATATTGGACCTAGATATAGATGTTATTGTATGGTTGTTAAGTGTCTGCCTGACAAATCATTATGTGCCATTTTAATTCCTACAGCTGTGCTACTTGAAATTATATTTTGCAAATGTGCAGATTGGTCATTTTCAAAATACACGCCTACTTGTTGCTGACTCTTTCTTTCCTTTGTGTTGCAAAGAAGATTATAGGCTGTTATACTTAAGTATATTTATAGCGCAGGCGTTTAAGGCCAGCAGGACTTTACAGTGATTAGAGGGCAGACAACACAGATTAAGGCCTTATTTAAATGTTTGTTTCTGGGTGCATTGTGCATTTAACATTGGGAGACTGGACTTCACACACATTTACAAAAAAATCACCTGCATTTTGTTCTGTTCCCTAATTAGTATATGCTTAACTGACTTTAACTGTATTTAACTGGCAGAATTCAATAAATTCTTTTTTTAGTTCCTTTTTAGTTTGAAAAATGCTTTTTATCTTTGGAGACATGATGTCATGATGCCTAACAGGAAACTACAATCTGTTAATCAGATAAATCTGACACTGACGCTATTTATAGAACCGCTTTACTGTACAATGATGTAGTTATTGAGGTCACTTTCTTAAGTTGCAAATTATATTTCCTACCAGTGTTAGCACTTGGTCATCTTACAGCTCCACAGACTGGGGATTAAGTGTTGGTACTGGGTGCTGCTTGTGTGGCATTTGAAAGTTCTTGCCGTGTCTGGGTTCCTGCAGGTGCTTTAAGTTCCACCGAAATTCTAAAGACATGCATTAGGTGTACTTCCAAAACTAAGTGTCTGTGTACATGTGTGCCCTGCAATGGTCTGTGTGCAGTGCTCTTTCTAGGGCTGGTTCCTTCCTTTGCACACTGTGGTGCCAGTTAGGCCCTGAACTGATTAAGCAGGTTTTGAAAGTGCACACATTATGGTCACACATTGACTCCAGTAGAATTTTGGATCTAGTCAACCAAGGTGATAAAGCATTGTTGATATGTTTAATAATTTGCTAGTGCTAGTGTTTTTAATTTGTAAACAGTTTGTAAAAAACAATAATCTAATCTTGGTACTATCTCGTAATGTGTGCTACATTTCTCAATGAATATATTGAGTAACTGTTTTTAGACATTGCAGATGCAATAGATAGTACAAATGCAAATCAGAAAATGTTGGGACGATATGAAAAATGCATAGAAAAAACAGTGCTTCTTATACTTACTTTGGTTTTTATTTCATAAACTTTAACTACTCCGGGACCTTTTCACTTAATGCACACTTACCAGGGCACAGCTCACAGTGTTCCCTTACCTTACTTATTCCAAATTAAGCACCTCATGGTTTCTTAACAATGAGCCTACGATCACCTATAACGCCATTCTGAAGATAACATTTTACATAGAAGATCAGTCGCAACATTAACTTAATGGTCATTTTGTAATTTCTTAGTTATATGAGCAAATGCATTATTTAATAATCTTGCTTTAATGCAGTGGCATAGGCTTTATTTAAACTTTAAACTGTTTATTGTTACGATCAGTGGTGGTGTTTTTGACCGGACCCAGAATGCGGGATAAATATATCCCCACGCCGTATAAT
>JAVSBV010044388.1:0-11143 GCA_033117975.1 Parotocinclus spilosoma
TGCCATTGCTTTCTCCACCCCTCCCCATTTATCCGGGCTTGGGACCGGCGTGCAGCTGTTTCCAGTCACACGGCTGGAGTGTTTTGCGAAAGCAACACTACACGATACTATTTCACACAGCCTTATATATATTGAGATAAACAGATAGACAGTTTATTGCCTTAATGCCAGTTCAAGGATTAAATAAATACATTTTGGATAATCTTTGATATCAGGGCATGGAATCAAGGGAAAGTGCAGCCTTGAGCTTCTCGCTCGGGACGCCACTTAAGGTTTAGGAGTTTTTAAAGTAGTTCATGTGTATTAACAGAACTCCAATAACCCCACATGCTGAATAACAGAGTGACATTCACTAAACCTCTGTATGTATTTACTGTAGATATTCAACTAATTTTAATTGATTTATTTCTCACTTGTGCCATGAAATTCTTCAGCTATCAAACGGTTATTACTTATTGACCTGTAACTGAACAACACCCACCCTTAATAAAGCTTTGACAAAAAGATTTAATATCTTGAATCAATTGGCTTAAGTAAACAGACATATTATAGATGGTTAACATATGGAAGAATACCTGGTCTGGATCATGTGACATATAGAGACCCAGCCTTCACAATGAATCAATATTACATATCTGTGAGGATGTGAGACTTTGAAGCATGTCAAACTGGACGAGAGTGCCCACAAATTGGCTGTTCAGTAGAGTGTATGGTCACCCAAGACTGCCAAAACACACTGACAGTGATGGGACAAGGACAGGATCAGATGCAGTTCCTCTGCATCCTCTGCCACTCTGCCACTGCCACTTTTGCACCAGGACAACCTCCAGCTCAAGAAGTATTATAGGAGATATTGGATGGTTTGCCAGACGTCTTCCCAGTACATCCCAAACATGGTCAATGGGATTCAGGAGAATGTGAAGGTTCGATTCCTGCCTCCTGAAGCTTGTTGTTGACTAGATGCCCATGATGGGGCCTTGCATTATCATCCATGAAAAGAAAGTTGTTTCCAACTGCTCCAGCATGGGGGTAGAATCTCATCTCTGTATCTGACAGTAGTCAGTGATTGATCTCTGATGATGTGGAGCTCGGTACGACCACCAATGCTGATTTCATCCCAGATACTCGTAAACTTTAATCCTGTCATATAGTTCAGTTGTTTTTTGCATCCAATTTGCATTATAAAACAACTTTCTTTGACTTGTCGTCAAACTAAAATCAAATGTTTCTATGTTCCTTTTTCATCGCTTTGTATTTACTGTGAAATATTCCCTAATTTTTGTGAACATCATGCTGCAATCCAAAGACGTGTTAAAATTAGAAGGTTATTGATATAATTGAACTATCTCACAGAATGTCCATAGACATCTGTGGTAAATTGGCACTGGTGTACTGGTCATTGATACTTGCCTAATATCTCTTGCTTGTGTTATTAATGTAAGATAATAAAAACATATTCATATTTGCATGGACCTGAGACTTCCAGACCATCAACTTAAGCCATATTTCAGGTCCTTTTTCTGCCAATAGTTTTGGAGACCTTTTAATGAACCTTTAAAAAGTCAAATTCATTCTGAAAACTTACAAAACCACAAGTGGTTAATCTGAATGTTTGCACTCAAAATGTAACCAATTTTATGTTTCAATTTTAAATTCAAGTTTTGGTGCATTGTCTCAAAGCAGCTTTACAATATTACATTATTTTAAAAGGCCAATCCCAAATTGAGCAAGTATATGGCGACAGTGGCAGGAAAAAACTCCCTGAATAAAGAAGGAAGAAACCTTGGGAGGACCAAGACGTATTCAGATTTTCCCAATAGACTTTAAACTTATGCTATGCACAATGTTTCTAGTATCTTTTCACATTTCAGTGTCTTTCCTAATACAAAGACAAATTGCATTACACTATTAATTATTGTTTATCACTGTATATTATGGGCTCATTCATTGAAGCGATCAGACAGTGACTCAGCAGCTTTCCTTACTCTGTATCAGTGTTTTCATTTTCCCTTTTTTCCCCTTAATCTATGAGCACACATTTTCATTTGATTGTGAATCAGACTGTAACATTCAGGAGCTTTAACAGCATTTCGAAACAGTGCCAGCTGTTGCGGTCACGCGCTACATGTTCGCTGCCAGATGGCAAACGTCCTTGGCAAGAACAGTTTTACCATCTTTATTTGTATCTGAGATTTCAGTGTTGATGCTAAATAGGACTATGTGACAGACACAAATTAGTTGACTTAAAAGTCGCATTTTAAGCTCTGACCAGGGTAATGAGGACCTACTCCTGGAGAACACAGGGCTCAGTGCACCCTAGATGGGTCCCACACAGGGCTGTTTAGGAGTTACTGTGCTGGAGGGTCTTGTTCTTTAGCCATTTCCTAAGACACAGCCAGTCGTGTCGTCATGTGAATCCTGGCCCAGTATAACAGCATTTCTGCTCCTCAAGCTTGTGACGTTTTCTTCCACTATAAATAATTAATGCATTAGTAACGGGGAAAGAAGCACCCAATTAAAGTTGGATATTTTGTAGGATTTAATTAAAGTAAATGTTGTTGGATATTGTACAGGCTGATTAAATCATTATACATTTTCATACATGTTTGGCTGATTTTCAAAATGAGCAGCGTTTAACATGACCTCTGCAGCGAACGAACAAACATTACTGTATTCAAAAATAAATAAGCCAATAATCAAGTTGATTATTAAACAAGTATAAGGCAATCAGTGCATTTAGCAGAAATGTTATCATTTTTATTGCATAAGCAATATTAAAAAAAGAAATTTGACCCTGCAGATTCAGATCTACAGAGTGAATCTGATTATGATTGTGCCACACACTATATAAAGAAACACACTTGCAGCGACACAGGTGAAACAATTTTAATATCATTTAAATTAGGTGCTCATTTGGAGGTCTAATACTCAGGTCTATTGCCTCAGTGACCATGGTACTAGTCCCCAGTGGAGCCTTCCATCTGGTTGAGCATCATATACCCATGACTGACCAAGTCTAGAGCAGAAGGATGCTTCCCTGATGCAAAAACAGTCACCTCTATTAGCACTGTGCCAGACTGAGGTCCAGTCCAGGGCACGCATACAACCTTACTGTGTCCTGTGTTCTGTTGAACTAAAGACTTTGGTCGTCATCTTTACTCTGTTCATTAATGGTCAGGACCCTCACATGACCATCACATGTCAGGTTCTATTTTTGTGGTGGATTATTCTGTAGTACACTGATATGCTAGATGTATCTGATAGAGTGCCCAATGAGAGAATACAGTATTTGACAACTCCAGCAGCACTGCTGTGTCTGAATCCATCATTACCAGCAAAACACACACAAACACATCACCACCACTCCAGTGTCACTGCAGTGCTGAGGAGGATCCAATATTTGTCTATTTATATGTATGTATTATAGATTATTAATTTATTTTTTCATACTTAAATATGATACAAGGATCTTAGTGACAAAGGGTTTATTTAAGTATATAACTTAAAATGATACCAAAATGTCCATTTATCTAGTTTCAATGGTTTGCTCAACTGTTTTACACTGTGCTTGTTTCTTGCAGTACCTTCTATTTAGAAAATCACCATTTCATTTTAGTAGGGGTGCCCAAACTTTTAGATAAGACTCTCTTGTCTGGAGATTTATGAAAGGTTAAAGGGTCTAGCTCAGGGTTTGCTGTAATACCATGCTGGATAAAACTTGTTTAAAGTGTGTAGCACTGTGAAGCTAGTACAGAACATATTTGTTTTACTTTGTGTTACAACATCAGGATGCACAGCTGGAATTCGAGCCATGTTTCTGTAAGACTGAGAGCTTCTGGCTAATGGCCAGGTGGACAGAGGTGAAGTGAGTGTTGGAGGGAACCTTGGCTCGAAATCATGTCTAATTTCATGGTACCTTCCTCAGCAGACTAAGTGAAAGTGACAGACGTTGATTGGATTATGAAACTCATCATGTGTCACCACATGTTTTTTATTAGGTTAGTGCCATCAGACACCTGGGTTGGGTTTGAATTTGCAGGTCATCGGTACTTACACAAAGTTCTTATTTTCTATACCATCCCATTTTGGCACAGTCCTTTGGTAGTGATGTAAGAGTTTTCCAAAATGTCAATTCTTTCAACGTGCCAGATTGAAATGATGAACACTTAACAGTCACACATTTGGACTGGACCACAAAATCCCCAGATGTGTCTCAACAACGAGAAAGATGTTCAGGGCAAGAGTAGCAGAACATTGATGTCTCCTACATCCAGTCCAGTCCATAACAAATTCATTGCAGCTGTTATTCATTCTTGTAGAGAAATTACACACTATTAAGTTTTTTATCCGGTGATCTTATTATTACAGTTTGTTTGTCAAATGTTCTCTTTTTTAGTATTTTTTTGTCTTCTCTGCGTTTGAACTCGTACTATAAACATATTAATGAGGTCACTTAAATGTAGTTAATAGTTTTACATTAAACTTTTAGGCAGCCCAAGTAAGATGGGTCACATTATGAGTCTTGGTCCTCCAAGGTTGCTTCCTTATTACATTTAGGAAGCGTTTCCTTATTACTGTCACCCCAGACTTGATCAGTTTTGGACCTAGATATTTGATATCTGCTTTTGGACAATGTACCCTAGTTAAATCATCACAGAAAGAAATTTGACTTTGACACTGCTTCATCATCTTGGGCTGATGACTTCATTCTAACTTTCATTGTTCAGTAAGAAGGAAATGTTTAGAACCCATTTTGTGTCTTTTCCTGATATGGGAAATTCAATTCTATTTTTTCTCACATACTCAGTCAGCTGATTAAAGAACAGTCCAGATAGACGCCCAGAAAGGCTAAATTGCCACATAATGTATTTTATATCTATCTGATAATTCCCACCTGGCCTAGATTAAGGACTGAAATGGCAGAATAAAAGACTGGACACAGACTCTCTTATTCTGTACCACTTTAAAAACAGGAATCAAAGGTGCATTGCGTTTCGTTCTCAGCCTTTCGCTCTCCCTTTCAACAGATGACTTTCCTCTTTCTGCTCTGAGAGGATGCTGTTCACGTCTGGGTGGTTATGACAAGGAGACTGGCTCGACTCTATGCAGAAACCCCAATCATGAACATCCCATTTCGTGCAGGGCGCCTTTCGATTGCTTCATTTCTCTTCTCTTTTTTGCATGATATCTGGGAATCCTTTGCACATCCTTAGCCAGGGCTTATATGTAGTCATGCACAGATCAGTTCGCTGCCGCAGCCGTGTATGTCTGTGTGTGCACATGTGTGGATGTGATTTTTTTTACGTTTTATGAAAGGTGAGCTATAAATCCTGATAGTTTGACCGGTCAGAGGGATTACAAACAAGAGAGACAAAATGAGACTAATGTGGTTGGATCTGCGTGACTGTGTTCACATGCCGCTTCATTTAGTGTTTCTGCACGTTGGATGCCATGGAGAAATGCTCGTGCGCTGCGTGTCCTTTCCACGGCATTCAGATGCGCCAGCGCTAGCTGCAAGCTCGTCCTTGGTGAGCGGAGCTGTCACCAGCTATTACATCATGCTGTTGCTGGGCTTTGCTTTGCCTAGAATGTGATGTTTCACTTCTATCCTACTTCTATAAGCTACAGAATGCTTAAAGGGAACGTCAGAGTTCCTTAAGTTAACACATTATTAAACGTCTTCTGATTGGTAAAATTTGGCTTGATCTTCTCCATATTGTGACCTAGGTCTTAGTGTCAGCTTCATACATTTAAGTGGGAACAATAGCAGGATCCATTCTTTCTTTTCCATTCTTTCTTTCCATTCAAGTCCTACCTTGTTCCTGTATACATAGTTTATCGACCATCCAATCAAAGTCAGTTTACTTTACCGACCAGGATTTTACCAATAAGAAAAAATTATAAAAGGAAATAATATCTGTAAAATCTGTTTTTTAACAGTAACACAGTACACAGTCAATCACAGATGCACATCCACAAGCAGAGGTAGGAGTTTAAGAGTGGAAGTCAATCATTTGCATAAGTTTTAACCTGTCGCTTGCTCGTTAGCTCACGTTTGGATAAGAGAATTGATGGTTGATGAATAAATATGCAAAAATAATACAACAGAGCAGTTCTTAATTTGAGCTGGATCCTGCCGGAACAAAAATTGGTGTAACACTGGACCTCATATGAAGCAAATCCTGACTCTCTGCATATTCATATATGAAATGAATGCAATCAAAGTAAAATAGGCAGTATTTATAATAACATTTTAAGGAAATGGTACTTATCTGTGTGCAATCTTTTTCGTTCATGATAATGGTGTAATTATATAGCAGTCACAGATACAGTAAGACAAACTTTGTTTGCATCTAGCTCATTGCATAATTAAATAATTCTAACAGTTAGTTGCTGGGAAGTCAAATTATATGCAAATGTATCCGAATTAAGAGAGGGACAGCAATCCTAAACATGCAAGATTGCAAGACTATATTTTTGCACTTTGTGCAAGTTTGTAGGTAGATTACAGCCGTTTTACCTTAAGATCTCACATACTGACAAGACTAAATAAGGCAACAAGATAGTTTTCCTCCTTGAGCAAGGTCTCACCCAAGCTGAAATTTCACGACAGACAAGGGTTTTTAGGCTTGGTCTTTTTTTTTTGCACAAGCACAAAGAAAGAGACAAAGTTGAGTACAAGTAACACAGTAGTCAGCCACAGAAACTGAGGACAGAGGTCCATAAGATCAGAAGATGTTTCTTTCTGCTTAGAACTAATAAAAACCTTTCGGACCCTGATACATCTACAGTCCAGAGAAACCCTTTCAAAAGAGACCCTAATGGAAGAGTTGCGACAAAAAAGCCATGGCTAAGATGGAGAAACAAAGCCAAGAGACTCACAAATGCACAAACATGAGGACTCAGGTGCAGTACGGTGGCAGCAGGTGCTCTGGACTGATGAGGAAAAATGTGAGATTTTGGCTGTATCAGTAGGAAAAGAGCTGGACAGCGCTACATAGATCAGTGTCTGCTTTCAGCAGTGATGCTCGATGGAGGTTTTGGGTTTGGGGCTGAGTTGGCGATTTGGTCAAAATGAATGGAATTCCTAACTGCTGAGAATTAGAGGCAAATTTATATCCTGCATGCAGTTCCATCAGAGAGGCGTCTTATTGGGCTCAGATTAATTCTCTAGCATGATAATAACCCCATCACACACATAGCCAAAGCAAAGGACATCTCCAGGCAGGCTAATTAAAGCTCAGTGATGTATTTTCTATTTTTCTTCAGCAAAAAGTGGTAGATGATAGATGGTAGGGTCTCCACACAGCCCTGATCTCAGCATCATTGAGTCAATCTGGGATTCCATGAAGACATAAAAGCAAGTAAGTCTTATGTAAAAATCTTAGACCACCATTCGATTTGATATACCATCTGTTTAGCAATAGTACAATGACCATAAAATGCATTTGGAAAGTCTTTAGACCCTTTCACTTTTTCACATTTTGTTATGTCCTGATAATTCATGTTGCAAATAGCTTCTCAAACCTCATTTACTCATAGGTCAGAAATGGTACATTCTGCTGACTCTATTGTGTTACTGTGAGCTAAGAAGCCAGTGGGAATAAATAGCTGCAAACTTGTGAGTTTTAAAGGAAAGATACTATTGTTACAATGTTTAAATGAATGCATTCTTAATCAACTCACTCCGGAAATGATATGCAAAGTAAGCAGAGCTCAGCCAGTGAGACGGCACTGAGCGCAATCATCTCGCAGCAAGAGTTGTGTCTGCAGTCACTGTTTTTGCCATGTATCTACTTTTAATGACTAATAAAGCATTTTTAAAACAGTAACATTTTCCTGCATGCATCCTGTTTAATCCCCACTTATCCTATTGAAGGTCATAGGGAGGGTCTGAAGTCTAAATTACAATTCAATAGTCGCAAGCAGAGATACATCCAGGATACACCCATCTAGTTCATTGCAGGGTTTCGCAAATCTACAACCCAATCATAGCCCAAGAGAGAGACTTAAACCCAGACCCTTTTCCAATAGCTGCCTCTTACCACCAAGACAAGGGAAGAGCACTGAAATGGTTCTATCATCTGTTTCTACCCTACTTTATCCACACCATTATGTTTCAGGTACAGTACACTCCAGATTGTTGCCTCTGATGCACAAAATTAATGAATTAAAGTAGCCATTCGGTACAATGTCAGTCAAAGCCAAATCCTGCTAAAGTTAGGTGGTTTATGAAACCTATCAGACACTCTGATGATAGTGGATGGGTCCTTTTGGTTTGGCTGCACAAAAGTTAAATTAGACATTCAAAATGATTGCTTAACAAAAATAAAGAAAGCAACTCTTGATTTTTCCCAGTTATACTAATTGAGTCAGACATCACCCAGCTAACAAAGCCTCTGCCAAATTCCAAAGTGCAGCTGATTTGATATTATATTATCATATTATTTCCCAGTCTCTTTTATTAGTTATTAGAATACAACCAGTAAATACTGGAAATTGGTATGCAGTATTAAAAACTAAATAAAAATCAGAAAAATTCTAAAGGCTGCAGTGTCATGTATTTAGTATTATCTACCCTTAAACTGAGAAGTTGCATGATCTGGCAGCTTCATCAGATGTCAAGTTGACCCTTCTGCAGTCTGACGAAGCTTGATTCTACTCAGTCCTATTGTATTTTTAATTAAATACCAAAATGAGCTTATTGAGTGTTTAACCATCTTCAGTCTCATACATCCTCACCATTGCATAATGGAAGCTATGCGGCATAGATGGCATTATAAACAGAATGCACATTCTCTATTTTCGCGTCGTAATTGATGATACTAAGTTCACATTTGGTTTTCTTAAAATAAGGAATTTAATCAAAGATATTCCTTTTATAAAGAATGCAAGTTTTCAAACCATAAAAAAGTATTTTTACATCGTGATACATCATGTCACAATGCATTGTTACACTCCTATTAACTACTGTGCCCATAGTGCCAGTCCCAGAATTGCCTTCTGACCAGATTATTTCAAATGCATGCTGAATCCAGTGATACTGACTAGGGAAAAGTGGAAAAACAAACAAACAAATAAACAAACAAAAAACAACTGCTGCAAATTACATTTGAAGGCCATTATGAAATGCACTCTATAAGCCTGGCACGGGGCATTCTTTCCCAGTTCATGGGGTGTTTCTTTGGAAATGTCAGGTGATGTTACATTTCTGAATGAAGCTACAGGCAAATTCATCCCCTGGATGAGACCACAGGTGATCAAAGCCGACAGAAAACGTCTAGTCACCTTTGCATTCCATCCTTTTCGCCCCACTAGTAGTTGTTTGATTTATGCACCTTTCAGTTCAATTGCTGTGTTTTTTTTTTATACCTCTATCTTAAACTCTGTCTCTCTCCTGCTGTCTCTTTATCTGACACACTCTTTCATGCACACACACACACACCTCAGGTAATTACAAAAGGTCATGTTAGTGCTCCAGGGTGTTGTCATGTTTCGGGTGCAGCTGTGAAAGGACGGCCCTCGCTACACTGAAACAAAATTTCATACAAAACAAATGCAGCAGCCTCTACGCGAGTCACTTGGTGGTTTATTGAGCTGGAGCTGCACATTTTCTGAATATTAAAAAAGAATGAACTTACCTGTGAGTATAAAATCTGTATGCATGTTTAGAGTTGAGTAGCTTTATTGTTGGTTAAGGTACACTACGCAACGAAACAAAAGTATTGGAACAGTGAGGCCAACAATTTTATATTTACTGTAAACTGAAAGCATTTGGGTTTCACATTTAAAGACAGATAAGCAAAAAAGACCAACATTTCAGCTTTTATTTTCAGGCATTTACATCTGGATCTGATACACAGTTCAGAAGGAGGCACCTTTTGTCTGAATACATTAACATTTACATTTATATCATTTAGCAGACGCCCTTATCCAGAGCGACTTACAATTGATACAGTTTTACAATCCAAGAAATTGTGGGTTAAGGGTCTTGCTCAAGGACCCAACCGTGGCCGAGGTGGGATTTGAACCCTGGACCTTCTGGACGTATAATTTCTTTCTGGTCCAGATTCCAATGTCTTACCACTTAACCACTAGGCTACCAAAGTGTGTTTTGTTGCCCAAGTGTATCCTGTGACATTGATTATTCAAATATAATAAATTGTGCTGAATGTCTACGTTCAGTTTCAGATTTGGGTTTGGCCTGTGCCGACTGTGTATTTATGGTTAGAGGAGTAACCAGTGTGAAAACCAGAGAGCTGTGTATGGGTAAAAACCAAACAATCTTTTTTCTCATATCCATATTTTAATGTCAAACCCAAACGTTTTCAGTCTACAGCAAAAATACAAGAATTGGCCTCACTCTTCCTATACCTTTGAGAAATTCAAACTTACAACATATAATTTATTTGTCTGAATGTAACCCCATTAAAAATCAGGGAGCGGCTGTAATGTTGCTGAAGTGCATCCCTTCATGGTTACTATGTGAATGGTGAAAGACATGATAATGCGCCATATCGCAAAGCAAAAGTCAAGTTCTTTACTTGTTCTTCAGTGGCCTTGCCAGTCAGTTAATATGAAGCTAATAGAACACATTTGGTCTGTGATACAACTGGGGAATTGTAGCTAGAAAGTGTAGCTCTCTAGAATCTGTAGAAACATCTCCAGGAATTGTGATAGAGTAAAGGGAGGACATAACCAATATTTATTGAGTATTTTATGAGCGTTCAAATACATAAACCAATAGCACGTAAGTAAACACTGCATAGGCTTTATCACTCAGGTGAGCTCATAAATCATTCAAATCATTCAAACCCCTCATAAGACTCCATGATGAACTCTCTCTCTCTCTCTCTCTCTTTTCAGCTTCCATTACTCAGGAATTGGTGTTGTAGAGGAAGCTCAGAGCTTTGCTTGTGGCAGCACACACCTTTCGAGCAGATTTAGTGTGTTGATACTGAATGATTATGCCCTTGAGTGTGTTTGTACTTCTTCCAGCTTGTATGGGATGTTAAGAGTTATTCAACTGCGGCTTTTTTAGATCAGGCCTCTGTGGATTTTTTCAGTTTACTGTTATTTATAACAAATAATGCAGCATGCTGACAGGGCCTAGTGCTGTAATGCATTCTTAATGCAGGCAGCA
>JAVSBV010044398.1:0-11142 GCA_033117975.1 Parotocinclus spilosoma
GGTTCAAATCCCACCTCTGCCAAGCTGTCACAGTTGGGTCCTTAAGCAAGACCCTTAACCCACCATTGCTTGAATTGTAAGTCGCTCTGGATGAGGATGTCTGCTAAATGCCAAAAATATAAACGTAAATGTAAAGCTAAACTAGTTCACATAAATACAACGAGTCTCTGGTTCATCTGGCTGCTCTTTTGTGTTGTTCCTAATACTGTATATCAAAGCATTTTGGCTTCCATCAAACACGTTTATAGCCCATCATGTCTTCCCATGATCCAGCATCAGGGAGTGTCCGAATTCGAACAGCTTTCTGTAACTGATTAACTCCCAAGGTTCCACTGTAGAATGAGGCATACTTATGTGCTATTGTCTTGTTTATATAAATGTCTTCTGGAATACTAGCAAGGAATCATCCTGAACCAGTTGGGTTGGTGAAAATGGAAGCCCAAGGAGTCTTAAGCCCTTTGGTTTCTGAACTGCGCCTGACCGGGACTATTTAAATAAGCCGATACTTGTAGCACATGCTTGCCATTTTAAGAAATAATGATTTGGTTTGATTCATCCTCTTAATTTAACGTAACTCACCCATTTAACGATAATCTCTTCAGTAAGTAACAGTTCAGTAAGCTTTAGGCGGCTTTGTGGTACCTTATCTATGTTTTCAGCATGCGCGTTACTTTTGGTGCCAGTGGATTTAAAAGTCGTAGCCGAGGCCATGTTTGAACCACTTGAATCGAAAATCCAGCTATTAGGGTTTATCAGGAGTAAAAACAGCCATATGCAGATAGATTCTGTTTTAAAGCGTTCTCATTTGATCTCTGTCTGTGTGCTGTGGTTTTTCATGCTGCACTGTCGTTTTTAATATCCCATGCATTTTAAAAGTAGGCGACTAAGCTGCAGTTTGGTGCTCGCTTTAGATTAACTGTTGTTTAACACAGAACTTTTATAAATAAGAAATGATAACGAACCACATATTTTTCTATGGGATATATGCTGCCCTTCTTCATATAGATTAATAGGGATAATGGCTCACTATTTTAAATCCTAAAAACACATTTATGGACAACAAGCGATCAGTGGCTAAGGACTGGAAAAAACGGATGAACAGACAAACAAGAACTTTAGAAGAGGAGCATAACTCACTTAAACCTTTTAAAGGTTCTTACATATGTGACTCAGTTTGACCTGATTCTGAAGCTGCTTTGCAAGATCTGTTGTTAACGTAAATTAAATAAAGTAGTGTGTTGATTTTATTTGAAAGTGTTGTCATACACATTTTAGTGTGGGAGGTTTCATGGCTAAATCGGACCAGCCTAGTGGCCAATCTTCATTAATTACACATTGCACCAGTAAGAGCAGAGTGTGAAGGTTCAATTAGCAGGATAAGAATTAGCAGGATTAGCAGGATTGCTTAAAATTTTGCAGTGCACACAACATTATGGGTGACATACTAGAGTTCAAAAAAAGGACAAGTTGTTGGTGTACGTCTTGCTGGGGATCTGTGACCAAGACAGCAAGTCTTTGTGATGTATCAAGAGCCACGGTATCCAGGGTAATGTTAGCATACCACCAAGAACAACCAACCACATCCTACAGGATTAACTGTGGACGTAAGAGGAAGCTGTCTGAAAGGGATGTTCTGGTGCTAACCCCGATTGTATCCAAAAAACATAAAACCACGGCTGCCCAAATCATGGTAGAATTAATGTGCACCTCAACTCTCCCGTTTCCACCAGAACTGTCCATTGAGATCCACAGGGTCAATAAATATACACGGCCGGGCTGCTATAGCCAAACCTTTGTCTAAAACCAGGTGTTTCAGTTTCATTGTCCAACCCCTGTTTATATATATTTATATATATATATATATATATATATATCTCATGGTTAATGCAGCATTTGAGCTAGGGGGCTGCAGTCTGTTAAACACAATACACTAATGCTAGTACCTTATCCGTTTTGCCATGTTGGAGGCACAACTGTGTATTTGAAGCATAAAATGCATTCGTAAGAACCAATAAATGAATTTGAAATTCTACTTTTTCTGGGTACCTATACTCTTGGAACTTTGGAATGGGTTTCAATAGCCAACCCTAGTTAACACAGACCTAAGTTAAGTTAATTGGTTGCTCTTATTGCAACCAGCATTCACATATATATGTATAGTGTGAGTTTGTATATATCTTACCACTGAAATGGTTCTGTGAACTCATGTGAAACAGCAGCCAAACACTCTACATAGACACACTTGGTCATGCTTTAAGAAGGGGAGGTCGAAATGGATATGTTCAATGATTTGGTTCTTTATAATGAAATGATCTTGATTTAATTACTACTTATTTTAAATGATTTATTGATTCCTTTTTTTTCTCTCAATTTGGTGTGTTCCATTGCTCATTTTCTTGACATCTTCCACTGCTTAAACTAGAAGGTGGAGGTTTGTAGTAGCAACTCATAGTCACTCAATACTTCTTTTCATTGGCAGGTGGTGCACTTCTACACCAAGAATGAATCTTCTTAGATGAATGTACTAGGCTTGCCGTGTAACTATCTTTGCAGGCAGATCAATCGGTTGCATGAGCTGCTACGGAAGCAGCAGGGACATGTCAAATAGACCATTGATAGAACATTGTTAATGTCAATGTGTGTTAATAAAAGCACATAGGTAGGCAACCTTCATAGACAAACACTGGTAAGATCTGTAAAAGGTTATACTTATAAGTAATAAGATGCCACATTTATAAGCATTGGACACATCTGCCTAACATCAGCTCAGTCATTAGGCCTCACAAGCGTCTTAAGTAACCTGAATTGCCTAAAGCAAGGCCTTACGTGACCCCAATCACAAATTCGGTTATGGTCTTATCTTATTTCATGGAAGCAAGTTGGTCCAAAATTTAGAGAATAACCTTCTCAGAACAGTGAGACTCAGAACTATTATAGAAGCAAATGAAAACGATGTCATGTTACTGCAGAGTTTAAATTTGGGCAATTATGCCTTTCTGAACCCAGTACTGGGTGCAAATGACAATGCGCCACTGTTATATAATATTCTTCTTATTATCCCCCACAACCCTGAGCAGCAAAAGATGGGTTATAGTATAAAAAAGAGATAAATAATAAAAATGTTTTATGACAATTAACATTACAAACATCACATATAATCATTTGAATGTCTGACAAATTCTAAATAATGGCAGTCGTTTATTTGCTGTCAGGAGTTCTTTCCTATAATCATTTATTTTAGAAAGTAGAAGGTTAGTATAAGAACACAGACACGTCTTATCAGTTATTTTATACAGGCATCAGATCACAGCAATATCTATGCATTTCTTATGACAGGAACCTCGAAATTTACAGCTATTGTTTTTGCCAGCGCTTTTATTTTGAAATGAAGATAAGCGGCAGCGTCTCTGTTGGTGGCAGCAGTACAGTGTGGCTACAGGGAGCCGGTTATTTCATTATTTCATCTTAAAACACGAATGAATTAAGCTGTTTTTTAAGTGACTGTCTTTCTACGCTGTTTGAAAAGATGTCATATTGCAGAAAGGAAGGTATGATTTATCTGCTGTTTGTTAATTATTAGCTGTTTCTGATGTTTGTACATGTTCAATGTCATTGAACTGTAGCCCGCATGGGTCATAATGTTCGTTTCACACTCGTTTTGGGTATGTTCCCGCCTCCTGTGCTGCTATTGGCTAATTATATGGAATTCTCAACCGCGATTGGTGGACACGTTATAACCGCGCTCATTATATATGAAATTAGCCAATGCTGGTGCAGTAGGCAGGATTGGTCAGGATACGGGTGGGAAATGAAGCATAGCGTTTACTTTATAAGATATCGTTTCTAAAAAGTCTTTGGACATTTCTATTAACCCTCGGATTATTTTGAGGTTTTATTTCTATTGTACTGAACATCATTTAGTCAGGTTATTTTTTAAATCTATTTAATAGTTTAATGATAACTGAGCTGCGTGTAGCCAGAAATATCTCGACAGCTTGTAGCTTTTGATTAACGTATCCATATTTAATAAATATTAGTAATTATACAGTTAATGTAATGTCATATCGATATGCGAGGAGTTTCTTATACTGTATATCCTAACGTCTTTTTTAATTGCGTGAATCACATGAAACGTTTTATCTCGTAATTTATGTAATAACCAATTTGAAAGGTTTAAATTAGACGTTTAATGGCGCAGTAGTGTGACTCAAGTTTGCAAGAGAAATGGAATTAGAGTCTTTTCACGTTCTTGAATCAGTAGCGATAAATGATTCATTCAGCTACTTATTCATTTACATGACTAATACAAAACACTTGTAAATCCCTCTCACAGAGGATCAGATGCAGGTGTAAATCCTCACTACAAAAATAAAGTCCGATTTTTCCATTCAGTGACATGCATAAGCCTCCAGTGAACTGAAAACTAAAGTTTATCGCAGCTGCTTGTGTGAGCAGTTCAGTGATCAGATTTGTCCATTTTGCGGAGTGCATGGGTAAAGCAGGAGGAGCAGTTCAGGTACAACATTTTACTGGAGAGGTTCCAAATGCAAGTTTGTCAAGTTTATAGATTGCAAATATTTGTATTCCCAACCAGACTGTCCGTTCACATCCATTTAATGATCATGTTTATCCCTTCAAAAGACACTAGAATGTAAAGTAATACTAACAACTCCTGTATTCTTTTTAAAACATCATAACATTAATTACTAGAAATACAGTATACTGCAATGTCAGGCACTGAAAATCTTCATGTGCTTATATGAAATAATTTCACGCTCTCCAGAGATATTAGATAAGTGTACTGTAATCACTGTACACGTGAGCTCTTAATAATACTGATATTGTTGATATTGGGGGGGCCGAACCAAATAAAAGTTTCAGTTTTTGTGTTCACACTTTCATGTTTTGTCCATGAATTTCAGTTCTTGTTTAGTAGTTCAATAGTAATTAAACAGATGTTAGATATCACACTGGGATTTTTTTTCACGTGTCATTTAGCCCTTAATAAAATATTAATAGGATTGGTGTCTAATGGGGTGTATTCTAGTCTGATTTGTAGAAATTATGCACTAAAGCAACTTCTTACTCATCCCCTTATCAACAGGAAAAGATCATATCATCTTTGTGACCAAGGAGGACCACGAGGCTCCAAGCAGTGCTGAGCTGGTAGAAGACGACCCTAATGACCCATACGAGGATCATGGTTAGATCAATATAAGACATGCATTATTGAAACACTGCCATTATCCTGCCGTTCTTGAGAGCTACATAGTTCCTGGATTAGTTTAGGTTTTTTTGCCTTCTGAGTGAAGTGTAAGATCCATGACTGGACCAAAAGTAATACTATGTATGTAATAGTATACATCTTGCTCCATATACAGTTGATTCCTAAAGTACCGAAACAAATCCTATTATATACGGGTAATGATATTCATTTATTTTGACCACAATTTTGCTTAATCAGACAAAAAACGTGAGAGAATAAGAAAAAGAATCGACAAGTCGCCACCTAGCGATCAGCGATTTATGGGAGGAGTCCTGTGCTCTCCAGAAAAATGTATGATTTTGTCAAAGGTCAGGAAATCCGAAAAGTTGTGTTGACAGGAGCAAAACCAGCGGCAGGTAAACACACCCACCACTTTCTTTCCCACAACGATGCACCCAGTAGCCAGCAGCGTGGTTATTGGATGCATCTGCATCTCCGCTTTTCGGCAAAATGAAGTCCAGCTTAAACACGAGTGTCCGACAACACGTGCAAGGAATTCCCTCAGAACGCTTTAGTCAGTGAACAGGGCGTGTCTTGTCTCCCCTGCCAACAAAAATTGGTTTTCTGGATAAGATCAAGCAGCAACCATCAAACGCTAGTCGCCATCGGTTGGTGGAGACTACCGGCTTAATAAATACAGATACTTAGGTGAGATGATAAAGTTTTGTTATTTCTGCATGCAGAGGTCGGCTAAAATACAAGTACACATAAGCAGTTGTATGGAAGCGGACGAAGAGGCCTACTCGTTCTCTCCTTTTATGCTAGCTCATACATGAGGAAGATTAGGTAAACGTGTGTCTGTGTGTGTCAGACGGCAGAGGAGGTTCATACACCAAGGTTGCTGCAATCATGTCTGGAAGATGGCTTGGTGAGCCCTGTCTACTTTAGAGTACAATGGGCTAAATGAGTGCAGTCAAGCTGAAGCAAAAAAATAAAAAAAAATATATATATATATATATATGTTTATCCCCAAATTTTCTTACCACTGGTTCCAGTATGTGTAACCAAGATGAAGGCAAGGCCTTTTTGTTTTTTGTCGCTTTTATGAGATTGATGGGTTTTTAAGGGACTACCCTTTTATTGCTTATGTATTATTCCCAGCTGTAGTTCTAGTTTGCATTGTGTACACATGCATTTAAGTGATGCTCTTAGACAAAACGCCTTACAACTGAGACAAACTTACAAGGTACAATCCAAGAAAAACCCTCAGCCTTCTGGCATATAGTCCCACCCCAGTCCCAGTGAAGTCATTTATTCAATCGATAATTTAATGCTTTTGATTCAGGCAGGTGTATAGATCTATTCTGCCTCACGATAGTAACTTACTAATGATATTTCACTCCTTTCAGGTCTCATTATGCCCAACGGTGACATAAACTGGAACTGCCCATGCTTGGGGGGTATGGCCAGTGGCCCCTGTGGTCAGCAGTTTAAGGAAGCCTTCTCCTGTTTTCACTACAGCAAGGAGGAGGTGAAGGGCTCAGAGTGTGTGGAGTTTTTCCGTGGCATGCAGGAGTGCATGCAGAAATACCCTGAACTCTACCCACAAGAGGATGAGAACGAGACCACCCCTTCTGCACCGGATGTTGAATCTGTGCCTGCTGATTCCACTGACACTGCTTCTGGCTCAGGGGGTACACAAAACCCTGCAACAAGCTAATACTCTGAGTCTGTAACACCCAAACCTCGATCAAAGAGCTACACCTCTGAACTGACTCTGAAAAGGGGGAAAAAGCTCCAGAGGAAGCTCTGAAACTGGCATGAAGGAACGAAGTGATGAGCTTTGAGACGTGCAGAAGGTCACAAGATATTCTAGAATGCAGAGGTGATGCAGCACTGACGATGAGAACAAATAAAGGACAAAGGCGAGCTTCCGATCCCTGATTCACTGTTGCTAATATGATCACTGTTCATTTCAAAAGGAAACTTGTCACTGCTTTCTTGATAAGCCATAAGACCTAGAGTTTTTAAATGCATTAAAGCCATAGGTTTCTGCCTTTAATGCATTATCTGGTCCGGCCACTTGTCTCAACAAAGTCTGTGTTTGTTTTTTCAGTATGTTAGTTCATGTTATTTTAAAGATAATAACATTGCTTTAAACCTGATGTGTTGCTGGTGTGTTGCTAATTAAACCTCTCCAAAACAGTTTTTATGATAGTTTGGAATAATCCTACGTTTACACTTCATCAGTTGTTGTATCCAAAGTGACTTGCAGTTCTATTGAGAAACTGGAAGTTGCACCAGGCTCAACAATGGCCGTATGATAACATTCTGATCATTAGGCCAGGGTCTTAACCACTACATGTGGATACGGGAAACTTTTCAGACAATAACATACATATGAGAATCATCTCTGAACTTAAATCATCTATGAAGTCGGCTCCCTCCTTTGTGGTATATTCTCGATTGGAACCGTGAGTGGCGAATTAAAAATGTTATTCAAAAAATACACTTTATATTAAATAAATGTATCATAAATAATGTTTATTAGTTTGTTAAATGTAACCAGTAATGTTAAGTAACTGCTAATATGTAGCACTTTAAGTTGCTATGCTAATTACACATAACTTTACCTCACAGTTGTTCTTCTGATCGTAGCAATAAAATGAGTTAGAAGTGAAGCTGTTTCACTGTAAACTAGTTATAAACACTGCTCACAAATATTAGCGGAAATTTCAACATAACTATAAAAAAGGATCCCACAAGAACTGGCAGGCCAATTTGTCCCATCCTGTCCATGTCCCATCACTGTCACAGTGTGATTTGGCCCTCTTGGGAACAGTCAACGTGGGGTGCACTCGTCCAGTTTGACACCCCACGAATATGTTACGTACTACTTAATTATAATAAATCGTTTGCATCCCCTTTGAGTAATTGAACAACGTTTTTGACTTTTCATTTGCTTTTCTTATGATCTTCTTTGAGAAACCAAATGCTTCTTTTTTAATTCACTTCATATTCATTTTAAAATATCACCTATTTTTAAGACGACTATTTATGACAAACTTTCTCTTTATTAAAGTACAGCAATTTCTGTGTTTACAGAGGCGTTTATCTACTACCAATTTTAAAAGCTTTCTTATTTTGCAGTACTTTATCTACACCTGCGAAATCAGTACAAAGCAGACCGTATCATAGGCTAAACTGTATCATACCACTACACCACTTTAATAAAAATCTCCTTACAAGCTGCATTATAAAAAGTTATGCCACAACCTCAATGTTTTTAACAAATAATTTTACTGCTTATAGCGCTGCTATTGTCTAAAAAGGATGAAAACCTGTACATTAAACAATCTTGTCTAATGATCTAATTGCTTTTACTCATATTTTATCCGAGAGTCATTCTCTGATCTTATATTTGGAATTTAAATTAATATAATAACTGGTAAGATCTTAGCCCAGAGACCAAATAGACGTTCTTAGATCAGTCTAACAGTTTAATAAGTTTTTATTCAAAGTGTATAAAAATAAACTATTTCACAAGGAACCAGGAAGAAGAGAAATATCAAACAACAGGTAGAAAATTAAATACATCTATAGGCTGTCAATTTCAAGTGCCCTATAACTGTTTGGATACTGATAATTGTTAGTGGTATTGACAGTCTTATCCACAGTCTTACTCCACATCCTTGTATTTAATTCAGCCGAAGTCCTCTACAGGGAGCTCTTAGTGGTTCTGCTGACAGCCAGCCTTTGAAAACTCAAGCTGCCGCCTTTTTTGCCTGATGCTAATCGATAATTTTTAATGCCTCGGAGTGTTTATGGTTAAGGTGTTCTGATTGAAGGCATCCCTGGCGCAGAGCTTCTGAAATGAGAAAACCGAGTGTGGGCGACCACGGGACCACCAGGCTCTTCATGGTGATCAGCAGCCTCCCTGATTCGACCTCCTCTGACCCTGCCAACAGGTATTCTCCACCTAGTGGAAAAAGGTGTTGTAGTTCATTAATGCACAGACAGTCTCGGACTTGAACTCCTTAATAAGGTTATATTGGTGAACTGTCCTACCTGGGCTGAGGACGGGGCAGGTGCAGCCACGGCTGGTCCAGGACAGTGGGTACAGGCTGTGTGTTCCCTGATAGACTGGCACCATGCCTGAGCGAAGCACCTTCCTCACCTTGACCTGCACAACTACATGGGTTCCTTTGTCGTGGGCTGAGAGTACGCTGGCCTTGATCACTAAAATTCAAAATAAGTACCCCATAATCAATTCCGATACATGTGCAGACATTCATGCTAGAAATGTTTAGGTATAGGAATGTGCCAATTAACCTCTGCATAATGTTCTTTTAAACAGGAAGATGAGATTAACTGGACATTACCATAAGTCACAAGTCAACACACGCAGTGATGTATTTTAAATTGTAATTATAACACAATTAAAACATTGATCCATATTGACATGATTAGATAATGTAGTTGCTGTAGGTTTTGTCAGCTGCACGTTCCCATTCTACCCCAATTCTGTACTATTGGGTTCAGTGCTATACTAAGCTCACTGTTTGTAATCTGGGGGCACAGTGGTGTTTATGGTTAAGGTGTTCTGATTGAAGGCATCCCTGGCGCAGAGCTTCTGAAATGACTAACTCTGGAAAAAGTTTTATTACATAAGAAGTAATATATAATAGTGTGATATACTACATAAAGAAGCTAACATTGGACACAAAAACAATCGTTCTGGTTGGTCGACTACAAATATGCATATGTTGAGCCTCTTCCCGTTCAATGGCATGTCTTTTAAGCTGGAGTAATAACATTTTTGATTACAATGAATAGATTTTCCTTGTTGATTATTTTTGAGTGGATCTGTATTGAGTTTTGTGAGATAAGCTATAATTATTTTTAAAAAAAAACAAGATTCTGTGTGTATGTGTGTATTTACCATAAGACTGTTTCATCCTGCACAGTTCAGATACACTCTTTAGCTTCCTTTCTTTGCAGATGCATTTCCCTGTGCAGCAACACACAAAGCTTTTACAAAACCAGATCCATGCCCCTTTACATATCACTGATATTTAATAATATTCAAATGTTTGTTTTGTTGTTGTTTTACCCTAGAGACTGGAGCCTATCCTGGTACTCTCTTAGGGGGCACTTACACTGAACAAAGTTGGCTTGAACCAGGCTGGGGCACGATGACATTCATGACATTCATGATCACACTATATGCCATTTGCGCTCAAGTCTAGTGAGTCATGCCAAGGCACGATTGGGAGTGATCACACTAGTCAAATGAACTGCTCTTTGGGGGTCAATCACGCCCGAGCACGATACAGACTGTCTAGTGTGAGTACGCCCTAAGTGAAGGCAGAAATATAATTGTGTTGTCTCCAGTCTCCAGTCAATTGCAGAGCACAGCAGGGGTCACTACTGCAGTGCCAGTGAATAATCTCCCTGTCCATGTTCCCTACTATCAGACCCAGCCAATAATCTGTCTCTGTGATGTCTGCCTTTGGCCGCAAGACACTACAGAGACGCAAACTTATTAAACAGATGTATTTTAGTCTGCGACCCTTACCAGGAAAGGTGGATGGACTAAGAAGCATGTAGAGTATCCATTGGTATTTCTTTAATTATTTCTTACTATTGTTCTTTTAGCCTACACAAGTTATATATACAGTGTTCCCTCGCCACTTCGCGGTTCACTCGGTGCATTGCAGGTTTTCAAAAAATATTAATAAAAACAAAATTTGCGGATTTTCACTGTTTCACTGGTTTTTGCTGTTGTATCTACTCAATGTGTATGATATGAGGTGCTGTAAGCTCGGTATGGACGGAGCATGTGTAATACGAGAGTGAGTATGGTGTGTTAAGTAAAGAGAACGTTCCATTACTTCAGCGTGTTGCTTGATTATTTAACAGTTAAAAACACCACA